>JAODUK010066916.1:0-12500 GCA_027564635.1 Typhlichthys eigenmanni
GGGGTCCCTTGCTGAAGCTGCTGCCCCCGCGACCCGACTCCGGATAAGCGGGAGAAGATGGATGGATGGATGGATGAAAAAGACCTGAAATGACTTGCAGAATAACGAGGCGTGCGCATGAGGCATGAGCATGTGGATGATTCTGTGTGAGAACCCTTTGTCTAAACATTTGTTTCCAATTTGCATTCAAGCAAACGTTACTGTTGAGAGCAGCTCCTCCAGCTCCTCTAAACCGAGGGTGATTGGAGGCAAAATGCTAATTTGACATCTAAGTATTATGCATGTTTACACTGCATATGTAAATAGGCTACCAGGCCCACAACAGGACATTGTAAATACTTTGGGAACTGTGTAATGATACTAGCACTTATACCTTCTAACCAATTCACTTCCTCTTTATGTTGTTATTGTGGCCATAGCTGGTGCTCCAAACATCCCTAAGCCCCGGAGGGCTGACATTATGGCTGCCTCCATTTGGATTAGGATCTCATTTGCGTTCATGATTGTGTTAGTGGCATGCTCTGTGGGAAAACACTGTTTGGCGTTACTGTGCCTGTGCTGCAATGCACACCGTCTTTTCTCTGCCCTTCAGCTCTAGTGAATAATGACGTCCATTAGCATGACACATGACCTGTACTGTATGTGCATACTGTATAGCAGGGCTATTCAATTCCCGTCCTGGAGGGCCACTGTCCTGCATGTTTAAGATGTCTCCCTGCTACAACACACCGGATTCAAATTATTGGGTTATTATCAGGCTTCTACAAACATATTCATTAGAATCAGTCTGTGCTGCTGTACAGGCTCACTCTCTCTCACACACACACACACACACACACACACACACACAAATTGCTTTCATGCGTCAAGATGACCTTTCGACTTGACCCTCAACTTCAACCTTCTTCTTCCAGCCCAAACCTGTGGCTCACTCCTCTGAGCCATGGCCACAATAACAACATAACATATACCGTCTGTCTTCTCCGTGAGCCCCAAGGGGAGGAGAGGTCAACAACATTTGGTTAACATGACACTAGGGTACGATAACTAGGGAGATATGTTTTGACACTTTCTCTCTCTCTGTCTCTCGCTCCATTTGAATATCACTCTCATTTTCCCACCTCCTATCTCTCTCTCTCTCTCTCTCTCTCTCTCTCTCTCTCTCTCTCTCTCTCTCTCTCTCTCACACACACAGCGAGAAATGAGATAAGCCAAGCGTGTGTGTGTGTTAATGACTTTCTTCCTGTGGTGAAAGGGGAATTAATGATTTCATTTGTAATTGTACTAAGACTCACATCCAGGCCACCTTGACACATCGGGAGCTTATCCCAACTCTATTCCAACTAATTTTGGTGGTCGTACACTTGATAAAATACACGCCTGTGCACAGCCTTCCGTCCAAAATCTTATATTTAATACACTCGATGCGTTTCATCAATGTACATTCTACCACTATGTGGCTCTCTAACCATCTCCATCATACAGTGTTTTCTCTATTGTGTAAAGGGAGACCAGAGACTTATTGGTTCTGATCTCGCACTCTCTTTATTTATCTTGTATTGATAAGGGATTCGCTGTTAAGGAGTTACCATCGACACTTCTGCAGTTGCCAATCACTCTGGCTGAAGGTCTGAGCTAATTGTGAGTCAGTTTCTCACAGAGGGATTAACTGACCCTAGTTTGAGCTACTGATTCCAGGTTGCAGCAGGTTCTCACACAGAGGGCTTAGAGGAGCTGGTTATCTGTGCTACTAGGTAAAGGGTTTAGAAATGCCTTCCTACACTGGTGGATTGCATCATCCTCACACAGTTATTCAATCATTGCTGAACAATCACAAAGGCTTTAATGGAAGGGAATTATACCTTCTGGATGTCAATCAAGGGTTTGCATGTTTATGAGAATGCAGGTAGGGTTGAGGGTAGTGACAGAGAAGGCGGGGGTCGGGACGGACGCTATAGCAATATGGTTGAATCTTCCAAATATTTGATTAAGCATTAGCTTAACTTGTACTAAACATACACAGAATTGTGTTTGGAAAATCAATTGCGGTTGAAACCGGCATGACTCAGTCATTTCTACTCCTCTGTGCAGAGCTCATGTGTTTGAAACACACCATTTGTGATGTCAAAGCTATCTACAATTTGTACAGCAGTAGACTAGATTTATATACCATAATGAAGCACAGATGATACAGGAATACTGCGGAAAGTAGCTGAATATACGACCTGATGTAGTCTGCTCTATCAAATCACAGAGTTTGTGTTGGCAGGTGGGCATTAAACAACAACAACTAAATCTAGGATGTCTTCCACCTTTATGGGCCAACTAACATGGGATACACATCAGGCCCCTAAAATCCTTTGCAGGTACTTTATATTCATATTTTGATGGGTGGATGGACAAGATGAGGATGAATGTTCTGTTCTCTAACAGAACATTCCAAAGAACATTAGGATTCAGATCAGGCCCCTGCCTTTGTACGCTGGCAGTGCAGAGGGAACCTCTCCTTTTACTACCTTTACAGGGACACAAACAAACTGTATAGCAACAAACAAACACTGTTGTCCTGGGTGTACTGAAGTCACAGACTAGGAGGATGTGCGAGCCATTATGTTGTTTACGTGTCAGAGTGACTCTTCGTCAGTGAGAACATTTATCACACACACACACACACACATGCACACACACTGTGCCTTAGGAGCGCTGTGGCTCCCTTAGCAAGCATTTAGGCGCCATTAAAATCTGCCTTATATTAAACAAGCCGACATGCCACATAACACACGCCATTTATCAAGAGACGGTCTACGGAGGTCCTGATTCCTGGCTCTCTCTCTCCCTGTTTTCCCCAGCATATCTTTCCCTGGCACTCTACGCTATTTACCCATGGTTGTCCCCTATATTTTCAATCTATCTCGCTCTCTTTATCAGCTCTTGCCTGTTATTTTATTATTTTGTCTGTCTTCATTTCTTCCCTGCCCTCCCCTTTAAATGTCAGTCAAAACATTGCTCCATTTTCTATCCATTTCCTGTCTCTCGGTCTCCGCTTGTCTCCTTGGCTCCTTGCTTTCAAGGCGCCGTGGTTCCCAGTGCGTAATGTGTTTGGCATAATTAGGCCAGTGCACGCCAGGACCCAGCCAACGTGATTTGCATGCCGATAGGATGAGCCAATCAGGCAGCACAATGGGACCAGATGTCCTTGCCACTCATGACATCAGCAGACGTGACGCTGAATGCGTGAAATTAGAGGGGTGAGGGAAACCGATCAAATCGGTTGTTTAATAGGAAGAATATTTGAACACGGGGTCCAATTAGGAAAATGTGGCTAGCACTGTTGGGCAGTAACTAGTTACTAGTTACTGTAATGTCATTACTTTTTTCAGTAGCTAGTAGTGTAACTAATTACTTTTTCCAAAATGGTAATAATATTACAAATACTAATATAATTAATGCTGCATTACTGAATTACAAGAACTAGATTCCCCGCTAGACTTCCATTTTATGAAGTGCCTATATTATTTTGCTGGTCCTAGCAAACTTAGGGTAGGCTAATTGAACCAACCTGTCCAATCATCTGGTTTGAGAGGCTGCAATGTTTTCACTTTGGCAAATTGTTGACTCCTAAGGTTCATTATTGTTCCAATAAAGAGGATTAAATTCTAAAATGAGCTGGCTACACAGGTTGTAATTTTTCTGAAGGGGCGAAACAGGGTAGTGATTGTGAAAGAAGGCATATGACCGGGTTCCTCGGGAGATACTGTGGGAGGTGCTGCGGGAGAATGGGGTGAGGGGGTCCCTTTTTAGGGCAATCCAATCCCTGTACTGTATGTCCAAAGCAAGAGCTGTGTATGGATTCTCGGCAGTAAGTTGGACTCGTTTCAGGTCCACCAGGGCTGCGCTTTGTCACCAATCCTGTTTGTGATATTCATAGACAGGATATCGAGGCGTAGTCATGGTGGGGAGGGGTTGCGGCTCGGTGGCCTGAGGATCTCATCGCTGCTGTTTGCAGACGATGTGGTCCTGATGGCATCATCGATCTGTGACCTTCAGCACACATTGGAGTTTGCAGCGGCTAAATCTGAGGCCATGATTCCTAGCAGGAAACCGAAGGAGTGCCTACTCCGGGTAGGGAATGAGTCCTTACCAGAAGTGAAGGAGTTCAAGTACCTCGGGATCTAATACCGGGAGTGTTATTACAATGACTTTATCGCACCATTGTGACAAAAAGAGAGCTGAGCCGGAAGAAAAGCTCTCGATCTTCCAGGCAATATTCGTTCCTACCCTCACCTATGGTCATGAAGGGTGGGTCATGACCGACAGCACTAGATCACGGGTACAAGCGGCCAAAATTAGTTTCTCAATAGGGTGGCGGGCATCATCTGCCGAGAAGCTCGGCCATCCATGAGGAACTCAGAGTAGAGCCGCTGCTCCTTTGCGTCTAAAGAAGCCATTTGAGGTGGTACGGGCATCTGGTAAATGTCTCTCAATGTGCCTTTCTGGTTAAATAAAGGTATAATAAAAAAACCTGTCCTATAGAAAAACAGGCAGGCTATTAACATTTGGAATGCTGAGTCCTACATATGTTTGTGTGGGAGTTTGTAATGCTGACTCTATTGGCCTTATCACTTTATAGCTGTCATTTTCTATTTCAGCTTATTTAACCATCTGTCTGCAGATCTTTATTTTTCCCTGTACAATATGAAGACATTAAAATAGATACTTTCATCAAGCAACACCAAGGTAATTTATGTTGACCGTTGAGAGGTGCGATCATGACTGTACCACCCCTCACACACACACACATGCACGCGCACACACACACACACACACAGTGCATCCAGATGCCAGCCATGCCAGCACCACCTGGCAGGCTTGAGTTTGGCGTCTGTCTGTCACACCTGGCATCCATCAAACACAACCCCACCCCCAACTACTTCCCCACCCACCCACCCGCTATTCTCTCTGACCTTTCTCCTTCTATTTGTTCACATCCTCCTCTTCATCGCTCATTCTGTCTCGGCCTATTTATCTATGTCACACTCTCTACTGTCGTTAAATGTGTCCTTTCCGTTTATATGGCCTGTCGCGTTGACATTTTTCTCTCACTTTCATGTTTTCTCCCTCCTATACAGTGCCTTAATTGTTGTTTTGTCCCTTCACATGATGACTAGACTCTGTCCTGCTTTTGTTTAACCTTGCCCGTAAAGGCAACCTCCTGCTATGTTGATGTCACTTAGAGGTATAGTCAGCTATTGCAAGCTAAATGTAAGCAGCTAATACACTCTTTTGTCAAATTAAACAAATATCTCCTCGCATTTCGCTAGCTTAATGTTCTCTGTGCATGTTTAAAAAATAATCTGATACTAATACACAGCCCTGGCTCCGTAAATAGCAACATAAACAATGTGGCGAACGCTACCCGTATCAAAAAAGCCTTGCCTTTCTATGTGTGAGGGGGCGCCACAGAGGACCGTGGAGCGATAATGTTATGATTTGAGCTCGAAGTTAGCAAGAATTACTAACCGTGCCTTTAAATGTGCTGCTCTATAGGATTGTAGAGCAATAGCGTAATTTATATGGAATTCGACAGCTATCAGTGAGTCAAACGCACTGTGAGAGTAGCCTATCTGCTCTGGTTGACAGCACCTGCCTCTATATAAGCGGGTCAGAAACATCTGAGCAATCAGAGACTATTTTCCCTGATTGGTCCGGTGAATCTATATTGCCTGTCAATTAAATGAATGTCCACACACCTACAGTTTGGAAATGGTGGTTCTTCCTTGACAGACCGACGGACTCCAGCAGGAGGGACCAGAGGAGGAGGTGGGTTTTTACTCTTTTTTTTTTTTTCTTCTAGATGTCCTTGCAACTCTGAACTGTTATAGTACCTTTTACAGCTTTAAGAAAAAATATGTGTTGTTATTTTGTTATTTATTTTGAATAATAATGTTTTTTAGAACTATATTTTACTGGCATTTGCATGTAGTTTAATTATTATTCCTACATTTGATAGGCTACTTTACCCTTTACTTTACTACTTTACTTAAGCAGTATAACAGGTTAGTTACACTATTATTTCATTTATTTGTATCTTTACTTTTACTTAAGTCAAAATTGTCATGACTTTTTCCACCCGTGACCACAGAGGCACACATGCACACAGAAACGTACACATGCACACATTTACTTGCAAGGCATCTTTGCATGAGCACCCTGGTCCTATAATCTGTGGCTTTGGTTGATTTCTTCCAGAGTCCCTGGACCTAAAAAGGCCTTGCTTCCCTGGGCTGGAGTAGTAACACCCTACACTTAGCCACATGGTGCTAGCTAACCCACACCCTGCTAAACACAGACATATGTGTACCGCTGGTACTACTGCTACTCACTGCTCCCCTCACCAGCGATAGAATGCTGTTAAAAACTCTGCAAATGTGGATTGACAAACTCCTGAGGAACTCCTCCTCATCCATGAATATATTAAATATAATCATTATGCCTGGAGAAAAAGACAAAAACAAAAAGCAAACAAACAAATCCTATTTTTCTGGCATTTAGCTCAGTTAGCAAAATATATTTATCACTGCACTTGTATTGAGTGCCTCTGGAATATAAGAGAACAGTTTAATAGTGTTTTTATATGCACTTCAGCATACATGTATATTGCTGATATCACTGTGCCTTTACTAAGAATAGGTAGATCCGGCCAAATTGTGCAGATTCTGTGGCAAGAAATATAAAGTTTCACGTTCCAGTTAATCTTGGCTATCGCCTGTCTTAATCTATCTTCAGAGAACCGCAGATGGCTTTAAGACATTGAGTTCACTTTCATCCTTCAATCCCTTACTCTTTCTCCCCTCTTCTCTCTTCCCTGTCTGTCCTCCATCTGATGCTCCACAGGGTTTGAGGACATTGAGAAGAGGAGAAAAGAGATGGTCAATGGGGAATTAATCCAACAATTAAAGCAAAGTATTTAATTGGACTTTAGGTCAAAGGACTGTACAGTATATAGATTACAGACAGCCAGTAGGTAGAGCAGGGTGACCGGAGATCCAGAAGTAGCTGGTTCGATCCCGGCTAACTCCTCACCAAGTGTCAAGGTGTCCCTGAGCGAGACACCTAACGTTAACTGCTCCACGTAGTTAGGTAGCGCTTGCAGGGCAGCAATAACCGTCGGTGTATGGATGTGTGTGTGAATGGGAGAATGTGAGGCTATCCTGCACAGCACATTGAGTGGCCGGAATGTTGGAAAAGCACTATATAAATGCGGCCCATTTACCATTTAACCTTTGAAAGAATACCTCTGGTAAACATGCACCTGAAAAACAACCTCCGCCTGACCTCTGATTACACGGCGTGTGCTGCTATGTGTTTGTGTGCAGGGACTTCCATGCGTGTCATTAGGTTGTTTAGATTGGTGAGTGCTGTTTGATTGTGCTGCTCTGTAGTCTGACTTGTTTACTGGCTCCTCGGACGCCAAATGAGGTGTTTCCCCAGAGGAACAGAGAAGATTCCGGGCCGCGGGATGACCTAAACTCACATGGACAGCGCTTGTATGTCTTGGAGCGGTCCATTCGACCCTTGTGTGTACATGAGAGGGCACGCACGGCCCTGTGTGTTTTGGCAGAACGAAATGAGCCGAATATCCCTCTAGCATGCAGGAAGAACAAGAGTGCGAGGGCCGTGAATTTGATAGAGATAGTGGGAGGGAGACAGGGAGAAAGTAGCACGAGCAGGGTAAACAAATGTCACTCAGCTACTAATCACTGTGATTTGAAAAGGTCATGCTAACTAGCCAAGCTCAGCACAGCAGGCTGATGCACCCATTGTCATAGATTGGCCAAGGGGAACGAGAGGAACACAAAGACACCCCTCTATTAACTGAAACAGGTCATTAAAGGAAAATAATCACTCTCTCATTCTCCTCCGCTCTCTCAAACTCTCTTCTTCTCGCCTTCGTAATTCAAATTAGGACATTTCGCAGCATTTGACGTCTCAGAGTAGTTTTAGTATAGTTCGATGCACAAGAAACTTTAGCAAACTATATATTAAATATACTCACTAACATACAAACATCACTCAACCTGGCATCTAATTGAACTGCCAAGTTTAAAATTCAGAACAGGCATTTCATTTCTACTATTAAAATGTTGACGTTGCGATGTGACTTGGAGTGAGGTCTGTACCATTGGTGTAAGACCATTTTCAAAGTAAAGCATTGACTTAGTGAGTGAGGAGATTGCTCCTTCAAGAGCGGCTTATATTGTTTTGGGTAACTACAGAAACAACAACACTTTAAATGTATCCCGGAATGCATTTAATAATCTTAATGTGTTGAAACTATTGAGTAATATGACATTAAGCAAATACATTTTATGTATTGTCATCATTACAGCCAGATAAAATATGTTTTGGGTGAAACCATGAAGGGGATAATTTCTCATATTAATTAACCACGATGAAGCGGTGGTTAAGTTTTGGATGGTGTCTTTCACATCCTAGCAGCACCGGCCCAACAGATCCTGGCCAGGATCACCGGACCCCATGCGAATGTACTTTCTGCATCGGGGGGAACTACGCCACTATTAATGAATCATATTAATGCATACTACTTACTTAGTTATTGTGCTAGACACCTAGCATTTAATGTTTTATTGTATTCACTGTATTTATTGTTAGCCTATTTCAGTAGACTGTGTAACACTGTTAAACTAAGTGTTCCAATGAGAGAAATACAGCAATAATGTAAAGGCACATATTATTCACTATATCTTCACACGTGTAGTTATAGCATTCAAATTAACACCGATGCCCAGCCTTATGAATGAGTCACCCCACACAAACACAGCCTTTCATTCATCTACAGCATCCCCCCCCCCCCCTCTCTCTCTCTCTCTCTCTCTCTCTGCCACACTCACTGTCGAAGGCCTTGTACTGTCCAGTGAGCGAGGACTGCAGGGTGCGACCAGCCTCTTTCAGGAGCCCCTCCATCTCCACACGGCTCTTGGTGGCTAGGTTGTCCTCCATGGTGCTGGTGCAGCAAGTGTAGCCCTGGGGACAGACGCGGAGGTGCTCCCCTGGGAAGAGGGAGGAGACAAGGAAACAGACATATTAGCACGCCATCATTTTCCACAGTGACCCGCCTCGTGTGCATATAACCTGACGACGCGCGTGCGGCTCTGGTATCGGAGTTTGGAGGACGACAGCGGCTGTTTTTAGAAGCTAGTCTGCTGGCAGCACCATGGCTGACAGCTTGGCAGGAAGGAGAGTTGTAGATGTGGCATGAGCTATGTTCCTTAGACACACGCACACGCACGCGCACGCACACACACACACACACACACAGAGAACCCCCAAAGTGTTCAGGCTCAGAAATACAAACACACACGTACAGTACAAACCAATTGAAACTAGAAGAGCACTCAAAATTGGCAAAAAAAAACACTACAGTCGTAGCTGAAAACAAATGAAATTATAGTGAAAAGTAATGCATGATCCACCTTGGTGTGGCGCGGGCTACATTACAGTATCCGACATACAGCTGTGATCTGCAATCGCAAAGCTTTACAACACAAACAGAGAAGGAGACGTCATCCTTGATTATTGGTGTAGGTAGGTTATTAGCAAGCTGAGGGTATCTCAGCATGCTATGCTAATGGGTGTGGTAGCACAGAGCTGTCAGCGTAGGCTGCGCTTGTGTGTTTAAAGTGATGTGTTGAGATGCCATTCTCCCAACAATTGAAGGTAAGCACATACTGCAAGCAACCTCCTCATTGTGTCTATCGGTCTCTGTCTTGTTCATACAGTATGAAGCCCTGTGGTAACAAGGATGGTGAATCATGGTAACCTTAAAAGCAAATGCTTTGGCTCCCTTGCCTCTATGGAGCTTGCTAGCTGTTTTATCCTGATTGATGAAATGTGCATATATCAACAAAACACGTAGGTGCAAATTAGTACTCTAATGTCAACTGGCTGTCAACAGTGCAACACATTAATACAGTTTTTCCTGTGCACTATTGGTATTACTGTACTTTAGTGTACTGTGATAAAGTGCAGTGCTAATGCAATTCCATACAATGATGGTTTAATATTAATGCTTAAAAGAAAGAAAAAAAAGGAAAATTCAGGCCAACAAACTCTATGAAATATAAACTAAATTAGTAATATGCTGTGTACTGTAGACTGCACACACATGCATTGCAAGTGTTTTGATCTGCCTTCCATGCTGTCACGTATATAAAAGCGCCTGATCTGAAGGCATGCGATCGAGGGCAGTGGGCGTATCGATCACCAGGGCACGGCCATCCATTCGGTCATCCAAGCTATCAATTTCTATTTACGGCAGCGTTAAAAGCATCCATTTGGCTCTCATTTACAATAGCAGCAGAGAAGGTAATCACTGTGGAATGCATAAACTGGATTTATCGCCAATTTATTTGCGCGAGTGTGTGGTTGTGTGTGCGTTTGTGCGTGCGCGCGCACGCGTGTGTGTGTGTGAGAGAGGCAAATATGTGTGTTCTGAATGGGTCAACTAAGTGTCTGCAAGTGCCTCGACAGGCCCGGTTCTCAAGTGGCGCAATTAAAGGCCATTTTCCACTTCACAGCGCTGGAGGGCAGGAAACACAAGGTGACATTGGACGTCTGTTCTCGTCTGTCGTGGCGGGAGTCGGTGCGCGAGCGCGCATGTTGACAAACACGCCCTTTAACTCACACACACACATAGACGTGTGTGTGAGACACACGTGAGAGTTTAGGCTTGGAGAGAGGCACCTGTGTTCAACGTGAGACAGAGAGCGACAAGGGTAATGTGAGGGAAAAGAAAGATAGCAGGGGGAAAAGCTGTAGAGAGAATGTGTGTGTGTGAGAGAGAGAGAGAGAGAGAGAGAGAGAGAGAGAGAGAGAGAGAGAGAGAGAGAGATTGATGGAGGAGTAGAGGTCCATAGAACCGCCAGGGGTCATCTGAAATATGTCAGCCACTGGGACACCCGCTAAAATGCCTGGGCCAGCAGCCCTCGTGTGTGTGTTTGCACAAATGGCCTGCTAGCCATAGCATCCACTTAAACATGCTACTTTCATGCCACTTGAAAGACATGTGCGCAAGCAGAAATACACACAGACAGTGTGAGTATACTGGCTTTAAGACAGACAGAGTGCGCATGCACATGCCGCACCGGTCCTTAATGTTGTTCTCCGGTAGTAGAGGTCACCTCCTGCGCATCAGCTTTCAAATTGGTTAGCCTCCGGCTAACGTTACGAACAGCAGTTGCTTCAATTGGATTGTGTAGACTGGAATGTGCCTATATATGTGTATGTGTGTGTGGGCCCTTATGTTGTTTGTGGGTGACACCGTGGCAGTCAAACACTAAAGGAGAGAGGAGAGCTATGCTTAACCTCTGTAGATGTGTCTCTTTTACACACAATGAACACACTCACACACTCAATCTTACAGTATGTAATCAGAAGAGGATGCTCAATCTAAAGAGTGTGTCCGAAGAAGGTTCTGGCATTCTAAAGGCTTACGTCAAAGAGCGCAAATAGCACATATGTGTACATCCCATTCCTCAAGGCTAGCAGTCTGACAAAACACATTTATTTTCTGTGCAAGGGAACTAAGGTTGGTGGCTAAATATGCATACTTGTTACTGTACCGCCAAATCCACTAATACACCAGTGTGCTGTAAAGTCAAAGTCTAGACATTCAAACCCTCTGTCTGAAAACAATACAAGGATAAAGGATATATTTCAAATACAGTTCAATACACTAGTCAGTGGGGCAATTAGAGAGTTTACTGATTACAGAGCAGGAACATAAAAGTAGCAGATTTGAACATATACAGTACATTTTATGAATTTATTTATTTTAATAATCAACCACCTATTGTGATTTCAACCACCGTTTAGGGAGAAGTAGTCAATCATCTATGTTTGTGTGCAATTGCTTCAATCAGTCTCTTTCTAACCCACAATTTTCTTATTTGAACTCTGAACAACATTGGATTTGTCCTTGTGAAAGCTCATCTCACACGACGTGCGTCCTCCGCATCGCTCCTGGTGAGCATTAGCTCTTCTCGTGGGCGCGGTGGTGAGGACGCAGGTTCGCAGCACTCACGGCTCATGTTTAGCCTTGTTACAGCCCTCTTAAGCCTTCCTCCTCTCTTCTTCTGACAGACAGGGTTGCTAAATCGGGAGCAATTCCCCTAACCATTAGCTTATCACTGTTCACTGGGGAGGAAAGCTCCTATTAAATAGCAATCTGGAAAGGCGGAATAAGGTCAGGAACACTGCGATAAACCCTGGGAGAGACTGACAGGATTCTATAGACAGACAGATGTGAGCAACAGAGAAATAAAGGCCAGGGATAGGACGTTAACAGTGACCTATCATTACATTGGCCTATGCCTATTTGTCAGGCGGAGTAAAGGAAACAGAATTGTTAATAATTATCTGTTGTCGTTTTTGTTCGGCGTTTGACCCACAGCTCTGCACATTGATGATGGGTAGCTACA
>JAODUK010066927.1:0-16949 GCA_027564635.1 Typhlichthys eigenmanni
ACATAGTCATCATTAAATAGTTAAATAGTAGTGTTAATATAATATATAGTTAATAGAATATACTGCATGTAAAATACATATGGCTACATAGTCATCATTAAATAGTTAAATAGTAGTGTTAATATAATATATAGTTAATAGAATATACTGCATGTAAAATACCTATGGCTACATAGTCATCATTACATAGTTAAATAATAGTGTTAATATAATATCTAGTTAATAGAATATACTGCATGTAAAATACCTATAGCTACATAGTTATTAAATAGTTAAATAGTAGTGTTAATATAATATATAGTTAATAGAATATACTGTATGTAAAATACCCATGGCCACATAGTCGTCATTAAATAGTTAAATAATAGTGTTAATATAATATATAGTTAATAGAATATACTGCATGTAAAATACCTATAGCTACATAGTCATCATTACATAGTTAAATAGTAGTGTTAATATAATATATAGTTAATAGAATATACTCTATGTACTGTAAAATACCCATGGCTACATAGTCATCATTAATTCCATAGTAGTGGTTTGTTTCCTACAACAGTGTGGGTGACGTGGGGAGGAGGGGTAGAGAACAGTGTAAACCCATGAGCACCGTAGGGGGAGGAGTAGGAACTACTCAGAACAAGGAATTCAATGATAGAAAGACACAAATGGAGAGGGCCTGGTTAATATAACAATTACGTAAAAACACATGTTAAATAATGACATTATGTGGTTGGTTGTATTATATACGCTCCCTTTAGTGAGATCAGTATACAGTTTAAATCATTTTCTAAAACATTGTTTCACATAATATGAAATTGTTTACTGTGTGTATTGTCTAATTATCATTGTATGCATTCAGCAAAACACTGTGCTAAATAAAAATGGGCTAAATAAAAATGTATTATTACCAGTCTCTAAATCGCCATGGTCCATTCTTATTCTTAACTGGTACAGCCTTATCCAGCATCCACACACATCACACAGAGTCAACATTCTGCAGCTGAAGCACTTACTGCTGATCAGTGTTTAGACTACTGCAGTTGAAGCACTTCAAAATGTACAGTCAGCTATTGTAAGCTAACTGTAAGCTAATTGTAAGATAATACACTTTGTCAAATTTACCAAATATCTCCTCGCATTTCACTAGCTTACCGTTCCATGTGTGTGCTGAAAATGACAAAATAAATCCAGCTAAAGCCCTTAACTGCAGCTGGCTGCGGCTGCAGCACTTATGTGCAGGTGAAACTAGGGCTGTCGCGATAACCGCAAAATTGGAATACCGCGGTGTTGCTAAGCCAACCGCAGGCCGTGGCAAGCAACCGCAGGTACCGCAAACCTCAATGTTTACATTTGATTTTTTTCATGAGGCTAGCCCATCGAATATGACGTCTGATCTAGGGCGTGTGCGCTATCTAAGCACAAACTCCCCCAGCCCCATATTAGCCGGTTGTAGCTTCTTATACCGTATTGGTCCGAATATAGGACAACCCTGAATATAGGACGACACTGAATATAGGACGACCCTGAATATAAGACGACCCTGAATATAGGACAACCCTGAATATAGGACAACTCTGAATATAGGACGACACTGAATATAGGACGACCCTGAATATAGGACGACACTGAATATAGGACGACCCTGAATATAAGACGACCCCCTTTTCAAGAATAATTTTTGGAAAAACACATTTTGAAGACCAAATGTTAAAAATTAATTATACTAAAAATACATTATATAAAACTTGCTGTACCGTTTTTGAACATTCTTCTACCACATCAGTGGTTATTAAGCTCTTTGGCTTAAGTTTAATTACCGCTCTATGGGAATTCCTTCATTATGTTTTTCAGTCATGTATTTACACACTCCCCTGTCAATCTCTTGGAAGCGGCCGCTTTTGGGAACACGGTAAGACTGGTTGCATTTCTAAGTCGGTCTTTTTGCGCTCTCCATCTTTCGAACATTGCATTCAGTGACACCAGATTTCTTAGCTGCTTGAGAGTTGTTTGATGACTCTGCTGCATTAATCACAATGATTTTAAAATTAGCATCTAACTCCTCCTCAGTTGTTTAACTTGACCTACTTTTGAGCCGCTTTGTTCAAGATGATCACTGTGTCTTTCCATATTTCATGCATCTGTATGCTAGTAGCGAGGCACGGTAGATGAGTGCAAAAACTATCTTACAAGTAATGTACGCCATTTGTCTAGACCCCGAATATAAGACGACGTTACTTTTTAAGACAAAACAAAACAAAAACAAAAAAATGGCGATAATACCGCAGACCGCGGTATTGGGGCACCCTTAATCACCGCAAGGACATTTTCTTCACCGCGACAGCCCTAGGTGAAACCCTTAACAGCTGTTGGCTGCAGCTAAAACCCTTAAATGCCACTGAAGCACTTAACTGCAGGTGCAGCTGAAACCCTTAACTTCCGCTGAGGCTCTTGAATGCCGCTGAAGCCTTTAACTGCAGGTGAAGATGAACCAGCTGTCACTCACCCTGATCGTCCAAGCTCGCACTTCATCGGGTCCCGCTGTGAAGAAGTATTCCAGCTGCAGCGCTGCATAGCCCGCCTTTATGATTTTAGTCAGCACGCTGTTAACACACACACACAATGAGACCATACAGACCATAGTTTCCACACAGTCTTAAGCCTAGTTAATACTTGACGGAGTCGCAACGGCACGTGTAGCGCGAGTCAAAGATGATGTCAACTGTGTTGGCCCCCCGCGCCTGTCGTGAGCCGTGGTGCGTACCCCCGATTTGTTGGGAAAGTAGACTTCCACTGGATGTAAGCATTGCCAATGACAAGTCTGTATCTGTAATGCCTTTCCAATGTGTGGGGTGGAGCTTCTGAGGGAGCACCCGATGGCACTGGAGGGGGGCGGAGTTTCTGAGGGAGCACCCTATGGCACTGGAGGGGGGCGGAGCTTCTGAGGGAGCACCCTATGTCACTGAAGAGAGAGGTGTTTTTGTTTTGATTTGAGATGGAAGTCAGCAAGCGTTCTTGAGACAGACAGATAGACAGACAGACAGACAGACAGACAGACAGACCCAGCGCCTATGACATCAATAACATGTCGTGCCATAGACAACCCTGAATGTCAGCATACCGAGGCCCTGATCACACCGGACACACTTTTCAGGTTCCAACACACTAGTCGCGCTGCAGTGCCTTCGTTGTCTCAGCGGACTCTTAAAAAATACAGCAGTTCGCTTTTAAAACAATCCATGGCGCCTTTTACACCGTATGTACGTATAGACGGCATAGCAGCCAGCTGCCTAGCCTTGCTATAACAACGATAATAACGACCTAATAAAGAATACTCATTTTTGTTTTAATTACACTAATGTTGTTAGTGAATTTTTTGAGCCGATATAAAAAGTACTGATTAAATATTGCTACTAGACACCTTGTGGCATCAAGAGAACCTCTCAGAACAGCATTTCTGCAAAAACTAAACGCGAGCAAGTCAGGGCAGATAGGCAGTGCACTTTATAGAAAACTATCGAGAGAAAGAGAAAAAAGAAAAGACACCTCTCACTGAATAACGTGCGTCCTGCGTGATCGGCCGCTGATGTTTACGCAGAATGTGAGGTCTTGCCTGCCAACTAACCCAGCCATAGAAGTGTCTCACCTCTGGGTCTTCTGCTCCTCACAGTACTTGGTCCTCTCCTCCTCATCCATTTCCTGGAGCTTGGACTCCAGAGCTCCGCTCAGGGGAATCACCAGCGCCCCCTGGTCATGGGCATCCACCCACTCCTTGATCTTGGCCAGCCTAGTGGAGACGTTAGCAATCAGGTCATGTGGCGGCCGCTCGCATGCCACGCCACTTACAGTGGGCGAGTAGATACAGGAAGTGCTACAAGGAGCAGGTTGGCATCTTGCTCATGGACGCTTACAGGGATGTCAACACTAAGGTTTGCACCTATGACAGACATCACTAGTTTGTAAGATGATTTAAATAGCACCTTTCACTGATTAAAGTCACCTGTCACAGATAAGTTATTCACAGTTAAGTGAAACATAAAATAAACACACAAAAAACCACTGAATAAGACAGCCATAAGAACCCTTATAAAGTAAAAGCCTGTTTTAATAACAGTCTTCATCTGCTTTTTAAAGTGTCAACACAATGTAAACAATGTAAAAAGTGCCACTGCTTGAAATGATCGGCCCTCTGGTCTTAGGCTAGAACTACACCAAGGTGCGGTATAGAGACTGGGAGTCGTCTGGCGACAAGCTTATTCTGCTTTTTGGTCGCCAAGATTGTGTGTTTTCCACGCATGAGCGCATGCTCGCGCCAGGACGCTCTTTCAGATACCTTCTGAGTCTGCACAGATACGCCAGAAAACAGCAATGAGGAAGTTGCGGGACTATTACTGACAGCTAGTAAACTGTGAACCACAACACTGACACCACAATCTAGTGGCCTAGTGCTTGCGTTATCAAATGTAGCCTATGCCTTTTGTTAATTCAAAAGTAAGCTAAATGAAGAAGAGAAGACAAACGATTCGTACGAAACAGAACTAGCAAGCAACACGGTGCGCATCCACCCTACATTTGCCCTGGTATGGAGGCTGAATCAGCTCCAGATTTCAAGAAGAGAATATTCCAGGAAGATACAAAACCAACAGTTAACGCAAGCCTCTCTACCTTGATGGACCAACACTGCAGTAAGCAACACAGAGATGCATGTCAGACATCGGTGCAGTGTGTCAAAAGACAGAGCTGCGTACCTCTGCCAACATTGAGCCTAGTATTCTCTTTAAACCAGTACACTATGCATCTACCATGTTGAAATGCAAACAGTATTTGTAACAGCTTACTTGTTTTGGGCTGCTGTAAATAATAAATGTTGTTAAAAGTGATTAGGTTTTTGTATAGTGATAGTGTGACAGCCTTGACCTAGATTGTGATTGGTGGAGACGCTAACGATTTCCTTCACCTCTCACTGCCTATTCCAAATTTTAATCGCTAGAAAAAGTCGGGTTTCAGTTGATAGGAGTGGTCGGTCCAGCGGCTACGCCAAAGAGTCAACCAGCGACCTGGCGGTTTCTGTTGATAAGCAGTCGCTTCCACGTGTGAGCGAAAATCGCCACAGTGTAGTTCTAGCTTTAAAGTGAGTGAGGAGGACCTCTAGCACCTCTGACCTGATGACCCAAGACTATGGGTGGGAGTATGAAGCGGTTATCAGGTCCGAGATGTAAAAAGGAGCTTGTCCGTGCAACGCTCTCAAAGTAAGGACCAGAATATTGAACTCTAACATGTACTGGTGAAGTGATGCTAAAACAGATACAACCTGGGGGCGGTAAAGCTCTTTCTTATTTAAACAAGTACAAACACTGTTACATTATTCCAAACAAGATTAAATAAAAGCATGAATGATCAACTCTACTAGACAAGCCTGTTTTGAGATAGAACAGCATGAACGCACACACACACGCATACCATTTGTTCTTTTTTCTGATGTAGTCTTTCTCTGACAGGTTAACCAGGTATATCATGGGCTTGGATGTCAGAAGAAGGTATTTGTTCAAGACCTCAATCTACAGACACAAAGCACAAGGGAAGAACCGAATCATCAACATGCAAGTTTTAACATCATCTTGTTATGTATTATTATATATTATTCATTCATTCATGATGTTTTCCAGACTAATTCTAATTATTTATTTATTGATTCAATCTGAATATAGTACTTTCATCATACCTCTTTGTCATTCCACTCATTGAATCTGATGTGCTTCTTGTCGTCAACCACCCAGCTCTTTACTTTAATCATGATATCCTGAAACAAGAAGCACATATACACCACATACTTTACATCAGTACAGGGCTGTTTACGTATACAGTATCTATGCATACATCTACACGTGTACATGGTTTTATTGCAGCTCCGTTTGTGAACAGATGTGCACATCTGTGCATTTTGACAGCTCTCCCTGGAAACGTGCGTAGCAACCACAGCAAGGTGATGACATTCTCATGAAGCCATTGCAGGCAAGGCTGTATGGCATACGCAGGATATCATATTTACTGTGTGTATTTTATCATTCCAAAATCGTGTTACGTGGTGGGTTGTACAACCACAACATTAGGAGAGATCATAGTGTATCATTTCACACTACAAATAATGAATGTTGTCACCAGCAAATTATTAATTCCCAAATATTACGATAGAATTTATTATCTATGATTATAACTGTATATAATGTTTGTGGGTATTTTAAAACTGAGACTAGCTAGCTGTCATTCTGTGTACAGGCTGAACAATAATCTGGTGTTTCTACACAGCCCTGGAGCACAAACAAAGTGGTGCAGACCGCACCACACAACACTGTCCCAGCCATGGCAATGTGTGTCCAAATGGGGGGGGGGGCAGAGCAGAGCTTCTGAGGGAGCAGCCTATGGCGTTGAAGGAAGATGTGTTTTTGTTTTGATTGTGTTCAAATAATCTTTCGCCAGAATCCGACTGGAAACAAATCATACATCATGGCTTGCTTTATGCAAGCATGCATCCAAGCTTATCTTAATAATAAAAAATACATATTATTAAAGTGATGCACTGATCTGTTTTTTTTTTTCCAGGTAGATACCGATTACCTATTTTCAGTCCGCAAACTCTGCTGATACCGATATTCTATTTATCTATATTCTTCATATATCCATCCATATACTCCATCCATCCATCCTATATACCATCCTCCAGGTAAACGCATAAAATCAAGAAAATGTCAAATTAGTGGTGAATTAATTGACTGACAAACAAAAACAAACAATGGAAAATCGGACTACTAGTGAGGATTATGTATTATGAGGGGAAATCGGTAGCCTCGCGAAATCAGGGTGGTCTCACTGCAGTTTAATTTCGCAGTGAGCATCAGTCTGGAAAGCCTAGGAATCATTTTGAATGTGTCCCAGTAGCGACTGAACGTTCCAGTCAGCTATAGGGGCGTGGCTTAGGTGCGCCGACAGCGAAAACGACCAGATGGTTCATCCAATCAACTGCCAAGTACCTGCCATTCACAAAACAGTTTCAACGTACGGCTCCCCAGATGGACTTGTGACAACAATTCCTCCGGCATGTCAGGTTAGAAAGCCGGTGCATCCCTATTAATAACAGCATAGTAACACAGCTGGAACTCACATATTCAGGCTTGAGTTTCTTGTCCCCTCCCCTGACAGCGGTCTTCTCCAGCTTGTCAAGGATGGGCTCGATCATCTCCTGGTCCTTCAGCCTGAGCTCCTCGTGGATGATCTCAATGTCTCTCACAGGGTCCACGTTGCCTTCCACGTGGATGATGTCCTCATCATCGAACGCACCTGCAGCGCCCCCACCATCATAATTCCATCACACACACACAAACACACACACACACACACACACTGTCCATCACACACTTTTATGACACTAGATGTCACACTAGACCAGACCAAAGACTTTAGTGTGCCAGTAGAACCCCCTAGCGATGGCTTGGGGTCATCCAGGTTGCTGCCCCTTAGCGGTGGCTTGGTGTTAAGGCCCCCTAGCGGTGGCTTGGTGTTAAGGCCCCTTAGCGGTGGCTTGGTGTTAAGGCCCCCTAGCGGTGGCTTAGTGTTGCTGCCTCCTAGCGGTGGCTTGGTGTTAAGGCCCCCTAGCGGTGGCTTGGTGTTAAGGCCCCCTAGTGGCTGCCCAGCAGGACTCACGCATCATGTGGAAGATGCCGTCGCAGGCGCTGATGTTTGAGAGGAAAGCGTTGCCGAGGCCTTGGCCGGCGTGCGCGCCTTTCACCAGGCCGGCGATGTCCACCACGCTGAGGAATGCCGGCACCTTGCTGTGCACAGAGAAGGGGGGTTGTCACCATGGTTACATACACTGCCACCCCATCAGGGGGTTTGCTGAGTGAAGTCTGGCTCCGCCACCCAAATACAGTGCTCTCAGATCAATATACGCTGAGGTTACGGTCTAGTGGACACCATAGACTGTGTGTATAAATGGACAAACCCTCCGTGACGTCACCCATAGCTTTTCTATAAAACGGGTCTGTAGGTGGCGCTCTCTTTGCAGTACCTCGCTCTGCCTGTAACACTCCCCTAGCCACTATAAAGGGATAAATGTATGGCTAATATCGGATGAGTTGACAATTCTACATATCCACTGGGCAATACGGTGGCCCAGTGGGTAGCACCGTCTGTGGCATCACAGCAAGAAGGTCCCGGGTTCGAACCCCAGTTGCCTCTCTGTGTGGAGTTTGCAAGTTCTCCCTGTGCCCAGTATCAAAAAACGTGTTAGGTTCTCTAGTCAGTGCCATGTGACCAGTGACACTGGCTCCAATATGGAGTTGGTCCCCAGGAGCTGCACAATGGCTGCCCACTGCCATGAGCTCCCTTTATTTATGTAGCACCTTTACCTTTACTCACCCTCTGTCATGAACGTGGAGACCAATACAGTAAAACCAATAATGAATGAATGGGGTGTGTGTTCCAGATGCAATACCACACTACGACAAACGGCTGCTTCAAGCCTGGAGAAATAAACATGTTTACAGCCTGGAAGAAAATACTTGTTGTTGTCTGTAATGCTAGTCTCACTGTTCACGACATGACTGTGGGGTGGGTGAATCGTATTATTACTCATATGACTCTTAACAACAGTTATAATATATTATGGCATACATGTATCATAGGGGGAGTGAGGTACTGCAAAGACGGCCCCACACTAGCAGCTGACAGCAACACTGCCCCTACCTGGCTGGTTTGTGGTACTGGCAGAGGTAGTCGTAGCGCTCATCGGGAATGGGGACTCTGCTCTCGTTGGGGTCAATCGTGCAAAAGGGGAAGTTCTCTGCAGACGCTTGGCTTTTTGTGAGCACATTGAAGAAGGTGGACTTTCTGTGGTAGAAAATGTGTGAGCAGATCTGAATTGCATTGCCACATTGTGGAGAAATACTCATTTAACGATGCGGCGGTATTTTCACTGGTGGTACATACCCAACGTTAGGTAATCCCACAACTCCTATTTTCAGAGAGGTTCCAAACCGTCCAATTATGGGACGCTCTTTTGGGGCTGCTTTCTTCGGAGGCATCTGCAGAAAGTGTTATTATTTTTAATAAGTACATTTTGTTTCCAAGGAAGCAGAACTGGATTAATTGAAGCCGTTTTAAAACGCTCTAGAAGGACTGTCATGCATTTATAGTTGACTACGTTCTATTAAGCTAGCTAAAACGTGCATGGAGGCTGTTGATGCTACTGTAGCTAGCCAGTAGAGGCAACACTTTGCATCCGTCAGATTGATTGGTTACTTAAACGCAACACGAATCATCGGCCTACATATTAGCAAAACTGCCCAAAATGTATGTATTAGACACCATTACCTTTAAATCTGATCTTAATTTATGTTGTACACAGAAGATGGTTGCTCACACCGGCCGGGCCGTTCCCGTGGAAAGGCGTGGCATAAAGCATCCCGGAAGTGTTTTGAAGTAGCTGCAGTCTCATTGGTCGGCCCGACTCAAACGACGTTACGTCACATTAGACCTTGGTTTATGTTGCAGATAAGCAGCGAAAATATAAAGTAATGAAATTATGGACAATAACGGCATTTACCAAATATATATTTGTAAGCCATGCTGTCTAATGATATATAAACAATACATATTGTATATCTTAAAAGTGTTAGATATACAAATGTTAAGTTTTTAATAAACTATACTGCTTTAACCGTCCATATTGTACCCAGTAAGAGAACAGTATGAAACATGTACCATTGTACTTACTATGGCTGAGTCATAGAATAAGCAGTTATACGAAATTAGTACCTACACTGAAATTTGTCCACCTCGTTTTAAAGACTGAAATACACTACAGTACGATGTGCAATACAAACTGTTGATCTAGTATAAAACAAGCGATCAAAGACATCAAAAGCCACATGTATTTATTGGCCAAATGAAACAGGTGAAGATTAGGGTCATATTAACTTTATCCTTAACTTTTAAATTTCACTTCATGTTCTTCAACATAGAGGATTATGATAATGGTGGTGGTTAGCCAGTCATATTCAGAAAACACAGGATTCATTATCAGAAGCCATCAAACCACGTGGTCTTAATTCATAGTATTGGTCCCATCCCTAAATGTCACTTCCAAGCTAATTACATGATCAAAGAGTACTACAGTCAAATCAGAACACATAGCATGGACAAATTTTATTGCTTATTTGCAGCAACTAAAAAGTGATTGTATGCAATAAAGAAAATACAACAACTCATTAGGAAAACATGACATTTCAAATCTATCCCAGACAACATTCTTTATAGAAAGGAAGAGAGGGCAAAATGTGGACATATACACAGACTACTTGCCATAAGCTACTCTAAAATGCTACCACCTACTTACTAGCCCTGAAATAAATGGCCTTTGTGCTCGTTATAAATGGCCGAACCAGCTTTTAATCCGGTTTGCCGCTTTAACTCCAATTGTACGTTTAAAAAAACAAAACAAAATCACATGTACACAATTCAAACTGGGTCAAGAAGGAAAAAACAAATCAAATCAACATTTGACTTGCTGCAGACTCATTTCCCCTCCGTGTTCAGTAGTGACCTGTAGACAGAAGAGCAGAACATATAGACATTTGTATACATCATGTTGCTGCACCTCACAGAAAATGTAAACTTAAATGCACATACTGCATATTCAACACACTATATGAACCTTCAATGTGCCGGATCACAGCCAATAAAATGTATCTCAGTACGTACGTGGGGAGTAGGAACGGGACCGGGAGCGAGATCGATATGCTCCTCTGCTGTAGTACGGTGAGGGAGATCTCCGCCTGTGGACGAGGGACACACATTGAAAGCTGGAGTGAGGCAGTCATTCTGGAGATAGCTTGTTGACGTTTTAAACTCAGAAACACCTCTCCCCCTCAACACCATAGGGTGCTCCTTCAGGAGATCCCCCCGCAAACATTGGAAACACATTGCCGTGGCTAGGATTTTGTTGGGTGCGGTCTGCACCACTTTGTGTTCCCATTTAGAGCCATGGCTAAGAACCAGATTATTTAGCAAGCACAGAGAACAGTAAGATAGTGGACTGCGAGGTGAGCTGACCACATCTTTAACACCCCGGGTCACTGCACGTCTCCTCTGCAAACGGCTGACTCGTCATGACGACCGGGGCCAAGGGGAGAGGAGAATTAAACCAGTGCCTCACCTGTACGACCGGCAATGGTCGCGGCCGCCGTCTCTGCCTTCTCTTCCGTCTCGGCCTTCTCTGCCGTCCCGGTTGTCATAGCGATCGTAGCCCCTGTCGTATCCGCGCTCGTAGTTGCGCTCGTAGCCGCGGTCGTAGCCGCGGTCGTCGTAGCCGCGGTCGTAGTCCCTGGAGGTGCGCCGCGACGTGCTTGGGCCCCCGCCGCTGGAACAGACAAATAAAGCCCCTCTTGGAACCATCAGTAGCACAGCACATGCCAAATAAAGCCCTTCCTTGAAACAATCAGTAGCACAGCACATGCCAAATAAAGCCCTTCCTTGAAACAAACAATAGTTCTCACAACACATGCCAAACACCAATAACGGCAACGCCCACCAATCAACCTAGTAGCGTGAGGAGAAGCACTCACTATGTGGGCCGTCCCATGTAGATGCCGGGCGTGGGAGTGTGGGGTCTCTTGGTAATGGAGAAGTCCACTCGGATCGTACGCCCATCGAGCTCCATCCCGTTGGCCCTCTCCTTGGCCTGCCAGCGATACAGAGTTAGACCGGACATCACATCTGTAGCTCAGTGCCCATAAACGTCGCCCATGACTGCATAGCTTCACCCGCTAGTACCTGCTAGCCTAACCAAAGGTGCCATTTGCGCCATTGTATATCGTCTCATGCTTAAGTTGCTGGAGACCTATGAAAAACGTCAATAAAGGCGCCATCTTTACCTCCTTGGAGTCCTCGCGGTTTTCAAAGTAGACGAAGGCGAAGCCCCGGGATCGGCGCGACTGCTGGTCATACACGATGCTGACGTCTGCTAGGGGCCCGTACTTGGAGAATACCTCCCTCAGGTCCCTCTCAGTAGTGTACAGGCTGAGGCCAAACACCCCCAGACAGTTGTTGGGGTCTGGGTTGGCCTGGCAGAGGAGGACAGAGCACAGTGAATGTGAGAAACCCCAGAGGGAAGAAAGGAGGACAACACAGCTATCTCATGGACTAGCGTGACGTGTTCTGGAAGAGCCAGCCGTTACTTGGCTGGAAGTCTGGAACAGAGCTGGCTAGCCGCGTCAAGACCGGTTAACTGGAGAGGCATTTTGACTGACATGCACAACAACGTACCTCGCTCAATGACTACGTCGGACGTTAAACTTACACTGAGGAATTTGTTGGGAAACTAAACATGCATGTTAAACAAGTAGGCTATGGTTACTGTTTAAAACAAATGTAAAGACTGACATAGATAAATAAACAATACTGCACTAGCATCATGCCAGAGTAACTTGTACTGACAATGCTAGCAGCCAATGAGAATGTACAGTAGCAATGCAAATATACCCATGAAAATGCACTAAATCTACTAGCCCTCTTCCTGATAGTGTTGTGTGCATGCAGGGTATGGATCAGACGTTCAGCTGATGGAAGAGGCTGAGACCAGACACAGTCTCCTAGGTAACAGTGCTGATGAAGGCTGTGACTGTGTGTGAAGCTGTCCCGCCTTCCCAGAGCCACGCCACCAAACCAGCTGCGCGGAGGAACTCACCCTGTTGCCCAGGTGACGGCGGCGGTTTGACATGGGGGAGTGGCTGTTGCTGCGGCGACGGCGGTCCCAGCTGCGGGAGCGAGAGCGGGAACGGGAGCGGGAACGGGAGCGTGGCGAGCGCCTGCGGCCACTGCTGCGGTGCGAGCGAGACCTGCAGGGGGCAAAGGTCAGCAGCTGCTTTCTTGCTCTCATAACTCACCGTTTGTCTGACGCCAACGTTCCCACGGGAACGCTAGGACATGCATGTTATTAGATCGAATGGAACACTTTAATTCTGAAGTTAGTTGGTAATATACGGCCTTACGTTGTTTGTTGCTAGTTTCTTGTTTCTCCAAGTATTTGTTAAATTAATCTGTGTGTTTGAATGCTTCATGGATGAATTAATATGTATTTCTGAACATTCCCTGCAATTCAGCTTGGTCTCATCTGACTACTATTTAAGTTGAGGGTTAATTACTGTAGGGGAAGGTGTGTTGGCTGGGAAAGGTGCGTCTTGTTTGAGCTGTGACTGAAGACGGCCTTGCCACATTAAAGAGCTGTTTTACCTATACTGCGGTCTGTGTGAGCTACTCCACCTAATCTGAACTATCAGTCATTCCTACCGTGGGTTTGTCCACCTACCCTACATGAAGCCAGGGAGATTTACCTTCCTGTATAACGCTGCCGACATGATGCCCTTGAGGTTGGCAGGGACCCGCCCACCCCGTACACACATACAGACACGGCTCATTTCCACAGATAACAGCCTTACCGGGACTTGGACCTGGGCCTGGAGCGAGACTTGGACCTGGAGCGGCGGGGGCCATCTTGGGAGCGTGCCGGGGAGCGTGCTGGGGAGCGGCTGGAAGATTTGCCGCCTCGCGGGGAGACACTCCTGGAACGGGAACGCGAGTCCTGGGCGAAAACAAACAGGACAGCGGGGTCAAATGTGATGCTTAGCCAGCAGGCAGCCATGTTGCCCTCCAGGCTAATGCGTCACAAGCTAGTGCTTCTTTCTGTTGGTTCTCTCATGGAACCATAGGGGCCAGGGTGGGGGCCCTCAATCACACCTGGCTCCTTAAGAGAGAACTCCATGGAGGCGTTTTAGGCTACAATTTACCATACAACGGTTTCCCTATAGAAATATCTTGGGGTAAACTGTGGTGGTTTGTTTTGTGTGTGCGTTTTGAGATACATATATTTATATTTGATGCTGTGAACTGTTTAAGCATGAGAATAAACCTTCATGTCCAGGAGTGATGCCTGTGCTATGGAAAAGAAAGTCATGCAAGTTTTAGAGAGGGAAAGTCTGGGTGGTTCTCAAACATGGCAGACTATGAGGAAATGGGTCCTACCCCCGTACACTTCTGATCTTAACTTCATAACTTCTTTAACTTCATAACTTCTTTAACTTCAAAAACAACCCTTCTTTTCTTCTTTCTTCAGTTTGACATTATGCCTTCTTATTCCTCTCCTCCATTTATCATCTGCCCTAACTCCACTCTAGCAGTGAGGTAGTCTTGTTTGCTTCTGTTAGCTTCTTAACGCCAATACATTAGCATGCATCAACACCATCAGCTTCATTCAAAAATAACTTCAGAAGCATCTGAAACTTCTTTCGCATTTTCTTTCTTCCAACCTCAACCTTAACAAAAAACAAACAAGGGTGGTGAGGCATGTTGGCTTCGGTAAAGGCTTTAAAGAAGATAGCAAACTAGTATACGAACATGTATTTTAATAAAGATTTTGCAGAGTACATTACCTTGCCAGGCGATTTGGCTAATGGGTTTTTTTTCCACACAAAACCCTTTACGTGTGTTAAGTGTTACATTGTAAGTACCATTGAATGAATACGCAGCTAGCCAACTCCGTTCATTGTTGTCGACGCTTGGCAATGCAGCAGGTTTCGCGGTTTAAACAAAAAGAAAACACGTTCTTCATTTGTACGACTAACTTTAACTTGTAAAGTAAAACTCGGAACAGTTTACCTGCTCGTTAACGCCTTGTATATCACCGAGCAAATGCGTATGAAATATAGATTACGATTAAGTACAAAATATCACATTTGTGTAGCGTCTCCCACGTGTTTAATTGAACACGGCCTTCTCTGCGCCTCGAAGCAGCTAACACAAATGACGAGCAGGATACAATATTCGGATTATTAAAACACTGGAGTACAGTATTGTACAAAAGAACGTAGTATGGTAGATTACAAGGCGTCGTCAACAATGATCCGTGAATTGCACCCAACACAGTAAGTTACCGTAGGTGTAGGCTAGGCTACATGTTACGAGCGGGCCTAGCAGCTAGCTAACATCAGCTAGCTTGTCGATGTTAAATCTCATTAATACTCACACGCTCCCTGAAGTCTTTCTCGTGGTCGCTCATGTTATTAACTCAATTACAAGACAGACGTGCAGAATGATAATCTGTTGCAGTAAACACAAACGAACAGTGGTTCTGTTTCGTCTGAGCAGGTACGGCAAACACGGTCATGGATCAACTGAGGCTTTGCGATGAGATCCCGGCTGTGTATATCCGGACCATGGTCTTCACAATAAAGGTCGTAAAGAACCAAGGATAGCACAGAAACTCTACACTGTCCTAAACTATTGAGTTCGTTGTTAGTTTAGTATGTCTGTTAATATAGTTTAATGTTAATCTCAGGTCATGTCGGAGAAATATATGTAAATTGCTAAAAACAGCAAATGATAAAAGTAGATAAATAGATTTAGCATGAAACTCAGGGCAAGAGGTTTTGTCATTTTATTTTGTATTTATATATTTTTTTTAACTCAGGAGAGTTTGAAAGTTAATCAATGTATGGATCAATCAAATATGTATTTGAAACAAAATGGCTTTAGTCTAACATAAAAATATATATACTAAAACACAACAAAATATTTGGTAGGCTTATTTATAAATATTATTGCATTTTTTAAAAATGACATTATCCTAATTATACCTGAGAGGGTGCTGATATCAGACATAAAACACTTGATTATGCATAGGCCTATTACAGAAATGCTATATAGAAACCATAATATCAAAGTAGTGAAAATGTCCAAAAGACCAAGGGTTCATTAAAAAGTGTTATTTCCTACATGGTTTGTAAGCTAGGCCGTGTTTGTCTATACCAATTTGAAGCTAACGTAGTTGGAAAATATTTATTTAGACCATCTAAAACACGTTTTGTGCCTTATCTCAAGAAACAGGAATATATAAGAATTATAGCCTATGCCTCTGGAGTAGAACCGCTGCTCCTTCGTGTCAAAAGGAGCCAGTTGAGGTGGTACGGGCATCTAGTAAGGATGCCCCCTGGGCGCTTTTCTTGGGAGGTGTTCCAGGCACCTCCGGCTGGGAGGAGGCCTCGGGGAAGACCCAGGACTAGGTGGAGAGATTATATCTCCACACTGGCCTGGGAACGTCCCCCAGTCAGAGTTTGCTAATGTGGCTTGGGAAAGGATAGTTTGGGGGCTATAATAATAATAATAATAATAATAATAATAATTAACTTTATTTGTATAGCACCTTTCATACACAACGTGCAACTCAACGTGCTTTATAGTTAAAAGCATTTGAAAAACAAAGGATGAAGGGAACCAATGAAATTAAAGAAAACTAAATAAGAAACAACAGAGAACTACAGTTGGTAAAAGCCATGAAAATAATAAAAACATTCCCTAGAGGCAGATTTGCTTTCTCCCTATAACTACATTGGCCCCTGTTAATGAACAAAATGCTTGGAGGGACTCTAACCACTCAGGGCCTTTACCCATATATGATTGGTGATTAACTGTAAAACAGAAAATGATGGACAACTCGTAATTTAAATAATGATATATATTTGTTTCCTCCCAATAAAAATAACTAAAAAGCTAAATATTTATTGTGAAATGTGAAAATATGCTTAACCGTATATAGCATTTGTTTCATACAATATTAGGAAGTAAAATGTTGTTCATGGTTTTGACTGTGCATAAACACAATCATATTGCTCTGTGGGTGAGAGAGAGAGAGATAGAGAGAGAGAGAGAGAGAGAGAGAGAGATAGAAGATGAATTTAACATAGCCATAAATAGCAGTCTGAATAACTAAAACATGTTTCATATGTTTTACTCTTCTCTCTTCTCTATACTCCTACTATATATATATATATATATATATATATATATATATATATATATATATATACAGTATCTCACAAAAGTGAGAACACCACTCACATATT
>JAODUK010066938.1:0-41062 GCA_027564635.1 Typhlichthys eigenmanni
AGTAAATACCGTAGAAACTATATAGAAATGTGTGGCCTTATTAGATGCAAATTTAAAAAAAGATTATGCATAAAATGCTGATCTTTGCCTGGAGGCATCATATTACCATAATAATAAAATAAGGTGGTAGTTAGTAGCTGGTATAACCTGCAAATGCTGAGTAAAATTAAATCAAACTACATTAAAGAAATCGGGGGTTTTTTTACGTCAGCATTTGTTTTGAGTTGGTTTTATACAATGACTGCCTTATTTGGTAAACATTTTCTTGACTTGCAAGTTAAAAAGTATTATACAACAAAAGTACATTTTTAATGTTTAATATTTTTATCAACCACACACTTTTCCATCTTAATTTACCACATAATGACATTGATATTAGTTAGGCTTATAAAAAACACTAGCTGAAAAATTGCACAAAAGTAGTTTTGTAGGTTGTTCCTTTAAGGCATTAAACTGCTGTTAGTAAGGTATTTTTGTATATTATTCTTGCTGTAGAGGAGCATGCAGCGGACCTTATTAAAGATGTGATGATTTATTTTAATGTTTAGATTTTGTCCATGCTTAATGAGTTAGGCTTTAGGAATTAGGCTACTGTATATTAGCTAACTTTCTTTGATACAGTATTACAGTACAGTATGTATTGACACAATGACATTTGACTTACTAGGGAAATGGGTAGCCAAATTACTATTATTTTCTGAAAGCTCGCTTAACTTAAAGAATAACAATTTTATGGCTGGATTTACTATAAACTCTAAAAAGGTAGTAGTTTTAATTGAATTCATTATTGAGAATGGAAAGAAACTTAAAACCTCTAGCAACATAACTCCATCCATCCATAACTCCATAACATCCATGGCAACATAACTGGATTAACAAAAATCAACATAAAACTATAGCAGTGGGTCTCAGATAACCCATAACTGTAGTGAGACAGGACAGGCCCTGCTCCACGCATACAGTAATAAGTACCTATGGCACAGCATCCATGTTGAGGGTGTCTGTGTGGATGTCTGGCATAGTCCTTTCTGGTCTCAGACATACTGCCAGGCGCTGTGGACAAATAAATCACACACCAAGGGAGGGATGTATGTATAACAAGTCAATATTGAGGGGATTATTATTTAGCATCATAAATATATCTCGTTTCTATAGCTGAGGGCCCACAGACCTGTTTGAGAGATCCAGGGGTCCACACTAGCTTGTAGACCATGTAGATGGGGATCCACATGAAGGACGAGAGGCCAACGATATAGCCCACCGTGAAGCTCCAGTCAGGGTACTTATAGTCAAACAGCGCAAGGGGAGGGGCTTTCAGCAGGGAGCTCACTATGATATACTGAAACAGAAATACAGACTTCAAACCCAGGTTCCCCAACCCAAGGTTAGAAAACGAGAATACAGTAAGTGTAATCTAAGGTTGTATGGACGTCAATGGACACTAGCAGCACCTTGATGTTAAAGTGAACATTCAGCAGTGGGATTTTGTCCATTTTGTTCAGGTACTATCTATTGATCTCTACATTATGTGAGTAAATGTAATGTACTGTATAGCTCATTTGATATTTTCTATCAAATGAACCACATACTATTTGACAATTCAATTGAATAATGAAATACTTACACACATAATTGTACAATCCAGCCATTTAGATCTTAGATCCTTTGTTGATTAGTGTTTTGTTTTGATTAAGTTATTACTTTCTTAGCTGCTTACCGCTAGAAATGCTGGACTGATGGCAACCCAGCAGACCTGCCAGTATAATCCAGGTGCATGGCCCAACATGGCTTGGATGTCGTTACTAAATCGTTTAATACCTGCATATAAATTCATGCATACTAAATAAATGAATTAATAAATATAAATATATATAAATATATGTCAGGGTATCTCTTGCTTACCATAGAACCAGGAAACAGCAATGGCTTCAAGAAAACCTATAGCAATAATGGAGGCTCCTACCCCAAACTCCTCCAACAGTTTAACCACATAGGCCCCACCCTGAAAATAACAAACAAATAAATAAGGAGAATGTCAAATGGTTGTGTTGGTCATGTTTGATGCATTTAAAACTCTTAAGATGTCAGTTTGGCCTACTTACATTTGTAAGGGTACTTAGAGAGCCCAAAAAGCAGACAACTACCAAGCCCAACACAAACAGCTCCCGTCTCTGCGATAACTGATCTGGATATTCATCCAACACAGCCGTGATGATCGCCTCAAGCCCACCAAACTTTTAAAATATACATATGCATATCAACAAACTGTATGCAATTCACAACTTTCATAAAAGAGCAATTTCAGCAGTTTAATTCATTAGGATATATTGTATATACAGTATACCTAAATGTGCTGTGTTTCTCTAAGACAGACATAGTTGAGAGAATCCAATGACTTTACACAATGTACAGCATTCATACAGTAGTTCTTACCGTGCTGTCCAGACCCAGGGTTATCATCATTACAAAAAAGATTATGGCAAAAAAAGTTGAGCCCATCATATTAGCAATGGCTTCTGGGTAGGTGATGAAGAGTAAACTGGGTCCTAGAATAATGTTTTTATTGTTTATAAAGAACAATGAATGTACATTCTATGTTACTAATTCCATTATACAAATCTGTTGCTTACCTTTATCCTTGGCCACATCTTCCACCTCCACCTGCCTCATCTCAGCCATGTAACCCAGCACAGTGAAGATAACAAACCCAGACACAAAGCTGGTCAGACAGTTCACCAGACTGGTCACTATAGCGTCACTGTTGGGAGAGAACGGTGCGTCAACCTTTTTCAATAAATAAACCCCACACGTCTTTGTAGCTTGTAAAGTTGTATCAACAGTAATTACCGATAGCAGTTGTTTGTGAAAGAGTTATAACTTGAGAGGGCCAGCAGCACTCCAAACCCAGGCCCCAGAGAGAAGAATATCTGAGCTGCAGCATCGACCCACACCTACATAGAAGATAAACAATGATATAATACCATGCTATAACATAATGCAGTGTGTAATACTGCTCTCAGCAGACTTTGAGCTCTATCTAACATGTAATGTTTCAGAAAATGGAGCTTGAATTGAACATTTAAAATAATGAGAATATGTTTGACCTTTCACCATTGTCAATAAAAACAGATTAAATAAAATGTCCATTATTATTATTATTATAATTATTATTATTATTATTATTAATAATACTTTTATTATTATTATTATTAGTAGTAGTAGTAGTAGTAGTAGTAGTAGTATTAGTATTATTATGGTAGCAGTAGTATCACTGTATCAATATTTGTATTGTTTCATTTTCTATAGCTCGCTGTGATGGCCATATAGAAGTGTAGCTGCCACACAGCTGTACAGAGATCTGAAGAGGAGCATGTATTCGGCAGAAAAAAGAGGAGAGGGTATTGGATGTGGGTGAGTGGGAAAGAAAGGGAGGCCTTTGTTAATGGGAAAAAAATCTAAACCAATTATGCATCTTATTATCCTGGTCTGTGGTTTATTTATGCATCTCATCTAATCTCATCCATATTCCCTGGAAGCAGAGCACTCACACGGCCACAGCAACAACTAGCTGAATAGAGTTGAAAGCTAAGGACATTTAATAGACCTCTAATATTATAACTCAACAGACCACCAAACACCACATTTTAGACTTTTCTCCCGCCACTAAGGCTGTGGGTCCCAATGTTTATGCAAAATGGTTTATGGGAATACCTGGTGTCTGAAATAATGTCATTTTATTTAATTGCATATTTGCTTTCTTATTATTATTTAGGATGTTTTAATATATTATGTATCTTTATATCTTTATATATTTACTATATTTGATTATAGGGCTCCCGTTGCTTTAGGATGTGACACTGTCCAGTCTCTATAATGTGTAAATAAACTCACACTGGTCTCCAGGAGCTTTTCCCACTGGGGTTTGAGGTAGAACACCACTCCTCTCCAGGCACCTGGCAGCGTGGCCCCACGGATCAGCAGGATGAAGAGCACCACATACGGCAGGGTGGCTGTCACCCATACAACCTGGCATGAGAGAGAGAGAGAGAGAGAGAGAGAGAGAGAGAGAGAGAGAGAGAGAGAGAGAGAGAGAGAGAGAGAGAGAGAGAGATGTATGAGAAATTTATTTTTCAAATACATTTTATATACACGCTACATGCACACACGATAATAATCCTCCTCTGATTATGTAGCATGGAACACTTCTATTATATTTAAAATATGTGAGGCAGTACCTTCCCTGAAGTTTTTACCCCTTTCCAGAGGCTGAAATATACAATGGTAAAAATCAGAAATAGACAGAGCATCAGCTGCCAGCGGACGCCGCCAACGTTGCCAAGTCCATTGGACTTGTGGATCTCTAGAACATTCCTCCTGTTAGGATGATAGGAAGAACAACATTGATCAGCCACTCTTTGATTAGGATGGATGAGGGCGTTAGGAATCATTAGAGACGAGTGTTATTAAAAGCCATTTGCTTTCTTCTTTCCACTTCCACTTACATGCACTTACGTGTAAAATTCCTCTGCTGGCGACCTGGAGGAATTCGTCCAGGTGACGTTGTCCCTGCCAAAGTAGTTGGTGCAGTCTGGAGTGTTCCACACATTATCACAGTTAGTCCAGGGTAAAATACTGGAAAATGACGAGTAGAAGTAGAAGAGTGCCCAGGCAATGATGGTGTTGTAGTAGAAGGAAACGTACAGCGCGATGACACATATTGCGTATCCTATACCTGAAACAGGACAAAAACAAGGTTCTGATAGAGAGCTCTTAACATGTTGTGAGCGTTATTTTGTTCACAGGGCTCGGGGTGTAATGGAGTGGTTCAGTTTCATCGATTTGTTCTCTAGAAAAATATAATGTGATCAAATTTCTGTTGAAAAAATTATATTTGAATGGTAGCCCATTGAAAATCAATTTACTACTACTATGACTGCTACTATTACTACTGCTATTACTACTACTACTACTACTACTACTACTACTAATAATAATAATAATAATAATAATAATAATAATAATAAATGTTGCTGTTGTTTTTCACAGTATTTGTAGTGCATTGACGTCTATGTGTTTTAATAAGTGAAAATATTACATAGCCAAAACCTAAAACATCTAAAATGCCAAGATCAGACCTGCAGTGAACATCTACCTTTGAAAATGGGACAGATGTGCTTCCATATGGATATGGCGCCAGTTCTGTGAAATTGTCCCAGTGCCAATTCCATGTAAAACAATGGAACACCACCAAATATGGCCATCAAAATATATGGAATAAGGAAAGCCCCTGTATGGAGACACACAAGAAACATTCACAAGAAAAGTGCAAGAGAGTTATGGTTATCATGGTTATTCTTTTACAAATTCAGAAAGATTAACTCATTCATCCTCCTTTTTTATTCCAGCGCCTATGCATATGCCATATGATTATAAAGTTCATGTTCAGAAGTAGCCTATACAGCTGCGAATAATACATGCAGAAGTCGCCCCCCAAAACACTTGATAAGACTTTTGATAAAATTGTCCCGCTGTCTAAATGGAAGTGTAGGCTATTCTCTAATAAATAAACATTGTACTGTAATAAATTGTATAGACTAGGGAGGCTAACTATAAAAAATATGAATGGAGTAGACGGACTTTTTCTCTGTGAGCAATTATTAGGGTGATTATATTCACAAAACTATTAAATGTGTGATGCAGGCAGGCCTATGCCGTATAGCAAAATATGCCAGCCTTGGTAGCAGCCAATTCGTTTTCCCATTAATTAGGTTAGCCTACTATATAATATAACAATAATAAAATATTTCTGACAGTTTGAAGTAGACCCACTTAAAAAATATATATATATAATATAATAAAAAAATAAATGTATGACCTGAGTCAACAGTTTTAAACTCTTACCGCCACCGTTCTGGTAACAAATATAAGGAAATCTCCAAACGTTTCCCAGGTCCACCGCAAAGCCAATGACAGATAAGAGAAAATCCATCTTTTTGCTCCATTTGTCTCTTGAGTCCGTCTGTGTGATGCCAGTCACTGGCGCAGCGTTATTGCTGTACCCATGGATTGGGGAAACGTGGGCCATCGAGGATGAATCTGGTTTGGGCATGGTGGGACATGGACTAGGCTACCAAATGTCAGTCCGCAGTCTGTGTGAAGTTTGAAAAACACTGCCAGATTCAGAGAGATACAGGATTTCCAGGTTCGAATGGGAGGAGCTGACAAAGGACGTCATCGAGTTGGCAGCAGCAGCCACTTGGGATAGCTAGCCTACCTGTTGGGTTGATGTGTCAATCTGGTAGGCTTGAGTTCAAATGTAAATCTGTCCTCGTCTGAAAGCTTCATGATGCTTTCAGTCACATTATTGACAATGAGATCAGACAGATCTTGTCATTAAACTAAAATACCAATTTCTTAACTGCTTAATTATCCACTTCATATAGTCAATCAAATTGTAGTTATTTGCATCACAGCTAGTTTTTTTTGTAAATAAAAACAAAACAATCTACTATCAATCAAATCAAACATTGAACTGTGCCATTGGTGACTGATTTTTGTGTTTTCCTTTCCTATATGCCTATACATATCCATATTTAAGTTACCACCATAGCTGCACACTAGTTCCTATTATTATATTTTGCAAGATTCTATAAAATATTTATTATAAAAAATATTTTCTTTAAGATCAAACTGGAAGATGTATAGGCCTAGGCCTAAATCATTATCTTAAAGCTACTGTATAATGTAGGCCTAATGATTAATTCAACATAACTTATGAGCATTATTATTCAACGCCTATGTGCTGCCTTTTATTACATTAGTCCATTAGCAATGTTTTACAATCATAAACATTGAAGAAATCATAGCATAGTAAATAAATGCTAACTTCTGAAAGCCACATCTAACCAGTTACACTAAATTGATACAATAGTGTTCTGTTTTTCACAGTGTTTAGTGCAATTTACAGTAGGCAAATTCTTAGTTGGCAGGTATTGGTATTGGAATGTCCCACTGAAAGGTTGATAAATAATCACTTGAGTCATATTGACTTCCTGATTCAAATGTAATATAATATAGTTTGGTGAAGACTGAGAATAGAATGTGGTATAACTGCACTCGGGAAAACCTAATAAAATGATTTTGTAATCAAATACACCACTTTTAGCACGGGTGGTTTTAAAAGTCTGCTAACTAGATATAGGATACATACAGACAGTAGTGATCATACAGGTCCATAACTGGAGAGTGCATCAAATGAGGTTAGTTTTGGAAATGGATATGACACTAAGGTAGGACCACAGACAGGCAGCAGCATAATGAAATTGTCACCTAAAAACAAAATTGCAGTTCAACTCTCTGGCCTCTCTATATTTATTTAAATTGCAGCCCAACCTGTCAAATGTAAGTCTTTTTTAGACCTGTTGTTGGCTAGATTTATTTTTCTTAAAATATGCTAAAAAATGAACAAATTCCACATCCAAACACATATAATCAAAGGTTTGCTTATCAAAGGTGATTTTAAGATGATTAAAATTTGTCCTTTCATTGTCTGTGCTGGAACCTGGCAGGCTCATCAGTCAGATCAGGGCACAAGCAACAGCACTCACAGGCAGACCCAGACAACCAGACCAGCATGTTACCACACTGGTTTTATCTAACATATAATCCTGCCAATCTGCATTGGTACACACGGGCAGAAGAACATCAAACTGACAGGACCTTCTATAACATGCCCTGGTACCTGTTAGTGCACGTCAACTTCAATCACATATGCACACGTACACCAGGACCTGACCACAGATCTCAGACTGTCACAGATATGACGGATATGACTTTATATGATGTAACTGTTGTTGAGTATATAGGCTCTAAAATATCATCACATACCGCCAGTAACACATTTATATTATTTTTCCTTATTTATCAATTGTCTTGTGTGTCCCTTACTGTAAATCATGTAATTTATTTTCACTGATTTGGTAGTATCAAGTAGAGTCATAGCCTTTAATCACATCACATTCTGACATAAAGGTCCCATCACTTGCAGGATGTCTGGGATGTAGTCGATGCAGAGTGGGTAACAATATTTGTATCATACAGTATCAAGCACATATATTGCACTGTATATAACAAACAGCAAGCAATATATTGCATATCACTATGACAAAACAGTATACAAACTGCATTGTGGTGGTAAATAACACCACATGGATTGTCTTTAATCCGATACTTAATTACTTAAATATAGGCTGTTATGGCTTGTCTTACTGATAGCGAGATAAACACATTAACACATACACCGATCTTTCCCTTAATATATGACTGTCAGTCTGAGTCAAGCATGCGTTTAGAAAGACATTGTTGGCCTGCGAATACTATATAATTATCCCAATTCAGGTTGAAGAAGTAATTGATTAGGGATAGGTAATAGCTACATTATCCATAAAAATATGACTCTTGGCTCATGTACATAAGTGAATAATATTGTCTTATAAAATTACATTCTGGCTCACAGGGCAAAAGTAGATAGGAATGGTGCATGTATGTAATTACACATTCTTATACACTATTATTACATTTCAGCTCCTTAGGAAAAACAATCTCGGAGGCTTTTATTTTCTCTTGCACTATTGCAGGAGATCAATTATACACTTCCATGCTTGTCAGAGAAAAGATACAATACATAGGGACATTGCACCCTTCAGTGGATTTACATATCCACCACTATCATACGTTGTTACCAACCTGTCTTTTCACTACTTAATTTGCCTGACAGGTTTCCCCTTTAGGCATAGCCAATTTGGAGTTGTCTTGGAGAACCACACTTGAATGGTCTTATGAGCAGCATAGCATGTCCATTCACTGAAGCAAAACAGTTTTACCAAAATATTTTTCAGACAGTGAATAAGAGACCAGTATGTTTACACGTTGCTGCGAAAGGCAATGTTTGAAATAATACTAATTTAAAAGATATAAACATATAAATATCTAAAATAAATATACCCCATATGCGCTTGAAGTCATGGTTGTTGTGATACTAGCCTAAATATGATACTGTTGCCATCTTCTGGTGAATGTGAGGCCTTGCGGAGCAGAGCGAAGCATATACTGTAAACAGCGGAGAGCGACAATTACAACTCTGAAACGTGCCGTGGATTAACAAAAGTGGCAGGCATCGATCGCCTTAGTTATAGGGTCTAAAATGTCCTAGGCTATAATTATAAAAAAAATCAGATTTGCATTTAACTTTTTTTTGCAGCTCCCCACGCAAAACAAATTATTCTACCACCATGCTTCCATGTCTGTCAGTTCAAATGTTTGACCACAAGATGGCAGCCTATTTTTGTTAAAGGAATCTCACATTTCAATACGCTATACTTTTTTTGCTGTTTTATTTTAGTTTTACACGATAGTAAAATTTTACACAACCCGTTTTCCAACTTAGTTTGGCTATATTAAGTTAAATATAACACTTTATTTAGTGTTATTTACTAAACCAAACTGGAGTTTTCTGTTCATTCTCATTAAATTATGCTAAATATATGATATATATTTATTATTATTATTATTATTATTATTATTATTATTATTATTATTATTATTATTATTTTATTTGTTATTTCTTTATTTATTATTAAATGAAAAGGTAATAAAAAGAATTAACTGCTGAAATTGTATTTTCCCAAGGTTTAGTTGTTGCTTGGGACTTGACACAGTAGCCTACACAATTCCCCGTATGCATGTAGCTTTAAGAGGCGTGTTCAAAAGGTAGGCAGAGCGGCGAGCCACCTTGCATTGTAGGCTGCATTGCCCTCAGCCCAGCTAATGGGAGCGGTAGCACTTACAGATAGGATATCGAATCCATGGCAACAGCAATGGCAGGTGGGGGAGAGAGAAATAAGATCATATATTTTCATAAATGTGTTGTCTGTTTGTGTGTGACGTGCTGTAACCTGTGGGTGTAACTTGTTTGTTTTAGTCAAATTAACATGTTGAACTCTTTCCTATATTTTAGAAGCCGAGACTCGTCAGAAATTGCTGCGCACCGTCAAGAAGGAGGTGGGTGTTTTCATCTGAACAAAATGATCAAATGGGAAAAACAAACATTTGTTAGCTAATATCTAAACATACACAGATGATCTAAACCCTAACGTTAAAGCATATCTTTCCCTGTGTGAAAGGAGACCATTTGATTACCATGTGATTTTAAATATGTGCCGTATTATTAAATTGGATTGTGTAAAACATTCCATTAATGACTTATTTTTATTTCTTAATGATCGTAAATAAATGGGTGAGTTTTGTTTACCGGTACCTGTAGTGTGTTATGTAGACTACCGTACTTGTGTAGTAACAAGTAGTCTACATTTTCAGTGAATTTCAGTGGTGAACATGGCGTATTAACATCGTTTGAATAGATAATTGTTGCTTTCTCAATTACTTTTTAATTTAAAAATGTCAGATAAAGCCTTACAAACTTACCCGTACTCTTAAGTTGTTTAAAACTGCTCATTGAGTTACCGATGTGTCTACTGTATTTAGAGCATCGGCAGGTAGACTATGCTACAAGCCATGTTCTGTCACATTTTTAATCTCAGTGGAACAACATCTTGTTTAAGGGAATCACAGAATGGTCGTATGTGGTCGAGAGAAAGAAGAAAACGCGTTTGATTGAGAAAATGAGTTTAATTGGTGAACCTGAGTTAACATCAACAGTTTTACCTTCCTTTGTTTTGCTTTAGCAAACAAATATGCCTATTTCATATTTTGGACAGAAGTGTTAATTTGTGTGAAAAGGTGTCATATTCGAAGACTAGGGAAGATGTATGTTGTTCACAAAAAACGTCTGCTAAATGCTGTGTCAATGTAAATTAATCACATCTGTGGCCTTGTCAAATAAATGTCCAGTCATGAAATGAATGAGATCTTGAAATTCACTCAGTCTGTCAGTCTTCTAAGTCTTATCAGACCAGATACTCCCCATGTTTAAACCGATCTCCACTGTCCTACAAAGGTCTGATTGAAATTCACCCACACAAGATATTTCAGGCACACATTTCAGTGTTTAGTACAATTACAATTTATATGAAATTGACTGTCTAGCTGTCACTGCCAAACCCAATTCACACACAGTATCTCTACTCTAGCCTAGCACACTGTAGTGTAGAGCCTTGAATGTTTAGAATTTTTACTTTAAGATGCCAAAATAAAATAAAAAATGTTTGCTTTTTTGATTATTTGTATATGTTATTATCCCATTGATTTCACTGGTGGATGTTTCTCCAGGCTGATTCTTTGTCCAGCTGGTAACATGCCACCATATCTGGACCTGGGCCATTTTCAAGTGAATAAAAGATTTCTGTGACAGACAAGACACTTGATTGGTCGATCACATTCATTAGCACAAATACATTGTGTTAGCATAAGGAGAGAGAAAAGCTCGTAAACGTGTGAACCACAGAGAGCAGGTTACCAAACACTTCCTTTTATCTATCACACCAGCCAGTCTTTGGGAAAACTCTTAATATATATACTGAATTTTCTGCCCAAGTGTTGCTTTCTATTTCCAGCGTAAACAGCAGAGCTAAAGGTCCAACCTTAATTTCATCCATGCGTACACACAGACATTATGTTATGTGGACCGCAGCTCCAGGAAAACTCCATTGTTGTAGCTGTCTGGTTTAGTAATACAGGTTATTACACAGAGGTGATAACCTGTATTACACTGTCCTGACCTTGTTCAATGAATAAATATATTATTACAGTATCTGGTTGAGACCGGTTTCAGAGATCCAAGTGATACATAAGTTATACATGAAGCAGGTCCAAAAGGTACAGTTTAAACATATGGGTCTATGGATTAAAGAAATATGATAATTCATAATTCATATTGTGTTCTATGGAGTAATTACATGGCCACTATAATAACGTTCTCACAGAAAACCCCTTTCATTTATCAGTCACAACGGAGATTATAAATAATGCCAGTGAAATAGGCCTGGGGGTTATTGGATGGTGCTCTGTTCCATCCCATCTCTTGATTGAGGTGCTGCAGGAGTAGACTGGAATACTGTGATATCTTTTATTACTCTCTACTCTAATACTGTTTAGGCTATACTTGTGGCACACTTTCTTTATAGCAACAAAAAAGCTTAAGGCTTGAGGAATAGACGTTGAGTCTTTATGTAACCTCACCTGATATACTCTTGGTTTGTATGTAAAGTAAACCTCACCAAACAGCTACAGTGCATGTTAGTCTGGATAGTATGTCTGCATAACATCTGATGCTGGACATACACAGGATATTAAAAGTTCCAGTATTGTCAACAAGCAACAAGCCATCTTTTATGTTGCTAATGAATGATCACTGTTGACACATACTGATGTGACACGTGCTGTCGCCATGGAGACCTCCATGTGGCTTCTTAACCAGATAGACTGCACAGCCGGTGGATCCATACAGTATAGCTTGAGAAGAGACTATAGCAACATACAATTATTTCAATCAGTTACCCGCATTTAACTCTGTTAAGCATCATGTTGTATATGCACAAAGAGGGTGTCGCTAAGATCTCAGAATCTTATGGAGTACAGTATGTGTGTGGGCACATGCTTGTGTTTGTGTATGGTTTTTGAGTAAGAGTATGATCTGTCATTGTCTCTATTGTGCTAGCACTATGTATGAATCATGTCTGCTCGGGCTGAAGCTGACAACGGCGGTGATGCAAACAGCGAATCTGTGTCATAGCTGGTGTCTAATTAGCTAACCGTGTATTTTAATGTTTTCAGGGAGCGTTTTTCTGCACATTTTGGCTTCTGTGTATTTTGTCAACATGTGAGAGATTAATCAAATTTGAGAATTTTATGCTTTAACAATGAGTCATACTTTAGCAACTTTTCTGGTGGAGTGGGCAGAGTTTCTCAGTAACACAGCTGTTGCTGAATAACTAAGTATTTCTTTTGTAAATTTACAACACTGACAACATCAATGTTGATATTACATGCTTGTCTCCTGGTATGGCAATTATAATTAGCTTAGAGTGTGTGTATACCGTGTCTTGTTATGGTCCATTAAGTGCTGTAACATTTAAAGTTTAGCCATGAAGAACATTCGCTTTGTGATTTATAGTACAATTATCAAACCACAACATTTTTGTTTAGCATTTTGAAATTGATTTTAGAGCTAGTGAGGTAAGACATATTTATTTGAGAGGCATTGCCTCAGTCCATGCATGTGTGTGACTGGGTATTTAACTGACAGAAGACAATAAATGCAAATGGTTGCCAAAGGCTTTATTTTAGTGATGAGCACTTTTCAATATCAAGCACGGATGTGGTTCTGACAAGTGCTTCATCATATGCTCTTACATCAAGTGGCTTGGAAGTGTTTTCTGAATAGATTTGTATGGAGATCACGGCAACATTTTTCTGTTTGCAGTGTAATAACTCTAGAGACAAACTCATTACAGCAGGAAATTAGAGCTATCTGAGAGACTGTGTCCGGAGGTTGATGTTCTTGATTTAGAATATAGATGCGGCGACACATAGACCCAATCTATGGATCGGTTTATGAACCATCTGAGCTATAAGCCTACGGTATCTTCACTGACACTTATCAGGCAGACCACACAACCAAATGTTTCTTTGTGGACACGGCATATCACTCCAGCTACCGTTTCTGTTCTTCTTGTTCATGAGGTGGATTTCATTATCTTATCCTGAAACAGAATCGATTGCTCCCCCAGTGGATTACAAACCATGCAGTAAGGTGGTCTCTGATGGAACAACCACACACCATCTTTCTTCCATTGTTTCCTAGTAAAGATGCTCAGCCCGAGAGCTGGTGACTCATCCACCAACTTACCATGATCTATTTTCACCAAAATACATCTGTCTCTCTCTCCTTATGTTTTTCCTTCACTAGTCTTTATTTCCTGAAATTCTACCTAGCTAAACATTTACTAGCATACTGTGTGGCTAGTACAGTGATTCCCAAACAGTGGACTTGGCCTTATGCAGCTTTCTGTCTCATGTCATTCACAGGTGAAGCAAATTATGGAGGAAGCTGTCACCAGGAAATTTGTACATGAAGATAGCAGTCACATTGTCTCCTTCTGTGGTAAGATGCTGTTGCCCATTCTCTGGTATGGATGCTCATTCATAACGTTACAGTATATAAGGTGTGCTCTATTGCATTATAGTGCCCACAAAACCCCAGCTACTCACTCTCTACATACGAAAGGCAATGTTACAAGGTGTAGAAAAAACGATGCGAGCCTTAGAGCGCTGCTGTAGTGGGTGCAGTAGAAAATAGTACCAGACACTTACCCTGCGTTCAGGATGGTGGAACGTTTGCTACAAGTTCAATGAACGCGAACAGCAGTGGACTGAACAGCAGGTTACAAAACAGGGAGGAGTTGGGCTGTCCAACGCTGTGTTTGGTTGAACAGCGCTCACATGGCTAACAACAACAAAGCCATCGTTTGTGTTGACTGCTTTAGATTGTTGTGTTTGAGCAGTACAGATGCACAAGATGATGGTAGCGCACTGTTCCAATGTTCCAATTGAAGGATATGTCTAATGGCTGTGTCAGTCGGGGACAGTGCCAAAGCAGTGACAGACTGGGGTGGAGGTTCCCCTCTTCAAAAAGGCGGACCAGACAGTGTGTGCCAACTACAGGGGTATCACACTACTCAGCCTCCCTGGTAAAGTCTACTCCAAGGTGCTGGACAGTAGGGTTCGGCCAATTGTCAAACCTCAGATTGAAGAACAACAATGCAGATTCCTTCCGTCCAAGGTCGTGGAACCAGTCTACATGTGTTTTGTGGATCTGGAGAAGGCGTATGACCAGGTCCCCCGGGAGATACTGTGGGAGGTGCTGCAGGAGTATGGGGTGAGGGGGTCCCTTTTAAGGGCAATCTAATCCCTGTATGCCTAAGGCATGAGCTGTGTATGGATTCTCTACAGTAAGTCGGACTTGTTTCAGGGGGTGGGGGTTGGTCTCCGCCAGGGCTGCACTTTATCACAGACATTCATGGACAGGATATCGAGGCCTGATGGCATCATCTGTCTGTGACCTCCAGCACTCACTGGATCGGTTCGCAGCCGAGTGTGAAGCGGCTGGGATGAGGATTAGCACAGCAAAATCTGAGTCCATGGTTCTCAGCAGGAAACCGATGGAGTGCCTGCTCCGGGTAGGGAATGAGTGCTTACCCCAAGTGATGGAGTTCAAGTACCTCTGGGTCTTGTTCGCAAGTGAGGGGACTATGGAGCGAGAGATAGGCCGGAGAATCATAGCAGCGGGAGCGGTATTGCAATCACTTTACCGCAACGTTGTGATGAAAAGAGAGTTGAGCCAGAAGGCAAAGCTCTCGATCTTACAGGCAATTTTCGTTCCTACCCTCACCTATGGTCAGGAAGGGTGAGTCATGACCAAAATAACAAGATCACGAGTACATGCGGCCGGTTTTCACAGAAGGGTGGCTGGCGTCTTCCATGGAGATAGGGTGAGAAGTTCTATTGCCAATGCCTTGATCAACGGCAACAAACAATTAAATACAGAACGGTCCCTGTGAAGTTTGAATTTGAGATATTCAACCATTTTCATAAAAAAAACAATTTTTCAACAATAGTATTAATAAATAGTGCCCAATGCCCATAGAGCCCAAGATTTATTTAATGATTAACAATTTTTAATAGTTTATTAAAACCAGATACACAGCATACAATATTCAACGCTAACCTCCCTTCTCTTTCTAACCCCCCCCCCCCCCCCATCTCAATCTCAATCCAAGTTTATAGTCTGCAGAAAACATAACATTATCATTCAAAGACAATATGTTTAGATGTTTTTTTCTCTGACACATTTTATAGCCGTGATTATTTTTAGTTTCTCCAGCGGTCCAGTGCCTAGTCTAATGAAATGTTAATGTTGTGTGACTTCATGTAGACAGGCGGCCCAGGCTTCCAAATGATGTTCGAGTTCACTAAAAGCCATTAAAATAAATCTCAAATAAATGTTCTTGGTATTGCATAAAATGGAACTATAAATGGTTTCCTCGACTCATGATTGCAATGCAGAATAACTAAATGCTCCTCATTACTGTGCAGAATCGTGCGTGCAAATTACCTAAAGTCAGAGTAGAGAATATATTAGGACTCACAGCAGTGTATGCGCTGTATAATAAGGAGAAATCTTGGCACATAATGGGAGCTTTTGCTGCAAAATACAATGTTACAATTACAATTATAGTCATTTACAAACTTATTTAACCATTTTGGAAACCGATTAATGCCATTTTGGGCTAGACAAGGACATTCTTTAAAAAGGTGCAGTGTCTTTGAAAAGTTTGGGAGTCTGCCTAAATAAAAATAAAAATTCCCCCTTTAATTAAAAATAAATTAATTTATGTGGGTTTGATTTTTGTTCTGCGTGCCTACGTACGATAGTTTTTTCAGTCTACAATGAACCCTACTTTAAACTGAATGCCTTACAGGTTAAAACACTAACCAGCTGCTCAGCTACAGTATTAACAGCATGTTGAGAATGTCTTAAAATAATGCTGTGTTGGAAAACCTTACATTGTCACATCTGCTCAACAGTCTGCCTAACAGTCTTCAATGATTCAAATCCATTCATTATTTGTTTCAGTGTCATGGAAATTCTGTTTAAGCATATTCTTATCCTTGTAGTGAATTGTTGTGAAATACTGTATGCATACAGCTGCATGCATGTACACTATTTCTGGTTGTCATTGTCTTGTAGTACAGTAGCGGACAGTGGTATGATGCGGAATGAAAACTAGTGCACAGTGTGGTATAGGCTCTCCCCGTTGATTCCCCCATTCATAAATCCCCTCCATTAAATTGTAACCGTGTGTAGTGCACTCGGAGTACCAGTTGTCTCTCTCTCTGTCTCTCTCTTCTGATTTCTGCTGTGCTCCTCAGTGGTGTACTGTTTATCTGGCCTGTCCACACGGGCGTGTCTGTTTAAGATCACAGTGAGTATGGAGGATGGGAGGAAAGCAGAGAAAAGGGTCGGCTAGCCCACTGGGGAGCAATTAGCCTCTGTCATCATCTGCGTTTACTAGTTGCTAAGGGAAAATCATTTGTGTCATTCGAAGCATATGTGCCCTTACTATGCACGGTTATCTCTTATAATGGTTGAAACCACAAACATAATGAAACGCCCTAGAACACAATTCCTTTGTTCTTTGGCATCAGTGGAAAAACGTGGACTGTCTATGTTTCTTAAGGTGGAGTAGGGCAGCTCTGAATGAAGTATTAAGCAGGTCTGTGCCAGTGGCCAGAGAGTCTCTTATTGTGCTCAGTTGCCACAGATACAGAGGCAGATACGATTAGAGGCAATTTACTCTGGCAGCTGTTATCTTCTTAAATAAAGAGCATCTGCAGAGAGGACTCGTGATACATTGTCATGTTTTGTATAACACGTTTACCCGTTGTTTGTTGGTATTATATTTATCTAATGTTTATTTTATTTATTTACTGTCCGCAATCGCAAACTGGTTAATCCTTAGTGTGAGATAACTAGGCTATTGTACATTTGCATCTGTTGCACTATACAATTTACAATTTTTAGTTTGATAGTGTTTGCAGTTCGTGATATGATGGCCTAAACATATTTTATGTTGTTCAATATAAAGACAATGGCACTAGCTCAGAATATATTGGCACACATTGGAACTAGGCAAACTGTCAAAAGGCAAAGGCATCTTTTTGGCAAAGTGATAGTACAAGTGTGTGCATTATATTACAAGATATTTTATGCTGTGGCTTGTTGTCACAAGCATCTCGCAGCCATAATTGCAGGAAAGAACACAGTGGCATATCGAGAAAGGGGGTCACCTATCTCTATACAGTATATCAGAGAAAATTTACAAATGATTAACAGAGATAAGGCTACAGTAGGAGGCTTCCATTTATACATGTACATTATTTGTAAGCACAAGGATATCCCTTTTAGGTAGAGGACTGTACAATGGAGGAGAGATTGGCACAAAGTCATATTTGAGGGAGAGAGAGAGATGATGATGATGATGATGATGATGATAAATCACAGCCTCTCCACCCATTTCTCTCTCCCCTGAGCTGGAGTGCTCCATCAACAAGGGTTTCCATGACAACCCCAGCCTACCCCCCCCCCCCCCTCCCCCTCCCGACTCCATGTGAATAGATCCACAGGATTAGCCCTGAAAGGGAACTCAAATGTCAGTGCAGCTCAAGGCACTGCCACGTAGGCATCAGATAGAACACGGGTGGCGGTTTACCCGTGTAGTGTGTTAATTGTTTTGTGTAGTTAGTTGTGTGATGCGAGTCATGTTACACAATTTATTGGATAACCTCCTGGTTTACGCAAAGATGAAGAAAATAAAAGCCTATTCTAGCAATGCTGTAATAGCAGTGATAAGATGTCCATTGTAGCACACACACACATGACAGATATGACATTATGACATATGACATAGAGCTTTGTTTGTGCAGGTCTAAATTACAGTGAATGTTTGACAGCAATTGCTTGGTGGAGATTCAGTAATTAAAATCATAAAGACTAGTGACTGGGTTGTTAAAGGGATACTAAACAATGCGTGTCTGGAATCACCCTTGTGGCTGAAACTAGTGTTACAAAAACATTATGGTCTGTAACTACATGCCTCTCTCTCACTTGAGTGCTGAGTGTCAGGCATGCCTACCCACCTCCCCCATTGGCTATCTCTAGTACTGTTACCCTAAGCGCACACTTGTGTTTCAAACAAAGAGTGAGCCAGGTGCTAGCAATGATGTGTACGTTTCCTCACGGTCCTGCTGTACGTTAGCATCTCTGCGCTTGTCATTTGAACGCTGGATGGGCCCAGCCAAGTCAAGTAAGCGTGAATGTGTACATGTGTCTGTACACAGCTGCGGTGGAGGCGTGTGTTCTGCATGGTCTAAGACGCAGAGTGGCAGGCTTCCTTCGCAGCAACAAGATAGCGGCACTCTTCATGAAGGTGGGCAAGAGCTTCGCCCCGGCAGAGGAACTGTGCCGAAAGGCCCAGGAGCTGGAGCAGATCCTTGAGACCAAGTGAGACCAAGAGATGGGCCACTTTTGTTGTGCACACACACACACACCCAAAAGGTTTTTAGTTTGGGAAAGTCAAAGCACACCAATGCTCTGTCCTTACTTAAAGAAAAGCGGACACTTTGATTCCAAGATGAGAAAAGGAAACTGAAACTTTCCTAATAATAATAATAATAATAATAATAATAATAATAGGCTTTTATTTACAAATACTTTGCATTGTTTCATTTCACCTTTTCCTGCTACAGACGGAGCCAAAGCCTACAAAGCCAGGATAGCGTGCGGAGATTGCCTAGAATGCCCAGCCTCACCCCACAGGTTGTTAAGAGCTTGTGGATTCGCACGGCCTTGTTTGAGAAGGTTTTGGACAAGATTGTCCTGCACCTCGTTGAGAACAGCAGGTGAGTGGAAGAGGTGAAATTATACGCTGAGTGAAAACAACATTCATTGTGTCTATCTCTTATGTGTGTTATGTTTGTGTTCTAGTAAATTCTATGAGAAAGATGCTGTACTAATGGACCCTGTGGACGGACATATTCTAGCTTCTTTGTTAGGTAATACTGTTGTGAGCATGTTTTATTCTAAGGATAAAATACTGGCTTGACACAAAATGTTTATTGCATTTCAGCGTGCAGAACAGGCAGCTACAGTAGCATGCTAGCAGGCTGAATTTGAAAAAATATATAATCTTGCTGACTTCACCTTTAACAAAGATTATCAACAGCAGATTCTTAGTTGTGAGTGGATTGGTCTAAACCAGAGTAGGCAATAGCCAAAGGTCTTAATTCAATCGACAAAAAGTGAATTAGCTTACAATTGCAGACTCTACCTTAAGTCATTCTTGATAAAGCTCCTGGAACTCTGGTGTTGGAAAGTAGCTGTTGAGCTTTAGGTGGGAAGAAAGATCTTTACAAATTATCTTCATTCTTGCAGTGGGACCTTGTGCATTAGAGTACACAAAGATGAAGACAGCTGACCATTTCTGGACAGACCCTTCCGCTGATGAGCTGGTACAGAGACATCGCATCCACAGTGGTCACTGTAGACAAGACTCTCCCACTAAAAGGCCCGCTCTCTGTGTAAGTACTATGAACTTCTGTAGCACAGCATTTTTATGACCACATTTATTTTCTTACCACCGCCATACCTGTACTATTACTGTGTATATAATAAATTTGCAAAGGTTCCCTTTGATGTGTTATGTTCTCAAGATTGGACTGCTTTCTCAGTGAAAGTGCCTTGTCCCTCTCAGATCTCTCTCACAGTTGGGAAACGCGCGGGACTAGCACTATTAAAGAAGAACAATTTTCTCTTCAGTAGGGGTAGACCATATCTTAACCCACACTCCTCTCCTCTAGTAATTATCAATGCTGTGCACCTTGAGATATTGCTCATCTTTTAAACTGCTGTTTGAAGCTGAAGAACCAGGAAAAACAGTGACCTGTTTTGTCATCTCAGTAAACTACAAAATTCAGCTATGTTAAATCAATCAACTCTGCATTCCATGTTAAGCCATTTAACAAAGGGGATATGGCCAAGGAAGTCAGCTCCGTGTTATTATTGTACTAGTGCCTAGGATTTCACGTCTATATTGTTATTAGGCAAATAACTGTATATTGTCATTTGTCACCATAGTTCAACACATGAAATTCTTTGATATTTGCTTCTTGGCAAAGAGGCAAGACCAGTGGGTTTCCAGTATGATTTCAGGGGGTTGCGACTTGATTGTGACATGATAATGATGATTATTATTCTTATTATTTCCTCTAAGCTGGTTGTAGATCCTTTAGTATGTTGTGCTATTGAGAGAATTGGTGCATTGTGGGTCAGTTGGAGCGCCATTGATAGACACGTCTGCCGGTCCACAGATCCAGAAGAGGCACTCCAGCAGCAGCATGGATGAGCGACCATCGCCTTCCCCCTCGGCACGCGACTACGTGGAGTCCCTGCACCAGAACAACAGGGCTACCCTGCTGTTTGGCAAGAACAATGTGCTCGTACAGCCGGTAACAGTCGTCCCAGCCTCTCCTCATCTGTCGGTCTGTGATGCTGAGGTGGCCAACACTCGTGGGCCATTTACCAATTATGTGCAATCACATGCAAGTGCTGGGAATTGACAGCAACATAAACGTACACAATTTATACTGTACAGTTGTCTGACAACATTGTGTCATGCTGTAAGTCACTGGCTGCACTTGGAAAGGTCAATGACAGGAGCACTACTACTTGCCTGAGTCAGAGAGACTGGAATATTTCACATATTTCAGATCAGAACGACCAGCGTTTCATGCAAGTCATTTTGGGGGTCCATGGATTTCACCATAATATTGCCCATTATTTTTCTCTGGGGGCGTTAATGGGTATTTGGAGTATGCTGCATTGATTCCCAAGAACCTATGATCAATCTGAGGCCACAACCGTATTCCTGCAGTGAACTGTTTTGGGGTGATTTAACTATGTCAGCCTCTACAGCAAGATGCCATTAGTGACATGCCCACCTAAAAGACCAGAAGCCTTCCACTGAAATGCATTACATTGCTCTATCTTGTTATTATTCCAGTATCTTTGCGTGAGTTGAGCGAGTGTGCGTCTACATGTCAGTTGTGGTACAATGCAAAAACTAATGGCATGAGTCACTCTAGTTCTAAACATGTTTCATATTCAAAAACACAATGTCATAATGCACTGCAGTAAATATACAGTATTACATTGCTAGAGATATCAATAAATACACCATATAATTAACAACATCAGCGCCAGTTCTGTTAAATCAAAACAAATGTCCTTGTTAATTTCTAGCGGGATGATATGGAAGCTATCCCAGGGTACCTCTCTCTACACCAGACAGCTGACATCATGACCCTGAAGTGGACACCCAATCAGCTAATGAATGGGTCTGTTGGAGACCTAGAATATGAGCACAGGTATGCAAAACATCCAAGATTACAGTATATTGGCCATGTCAGCCATAATAATCATATTACCATGTCTTTTTATTAGCCTACTATAGAGCGTAACAGTGTGGTTCCGGAAGTACATTTTCCATTAATTTTCTCTATTGACTTTTTGGAAAATCCTCATATAAATTGTTTTAAGCTTGGAACCAAGCCAAACAGCTAGGAGGTTGTGAAACAATGGTATATGCTCCAATAAAAGCCACCAGTACGTATGATATCAACCTTGTTATTCGCGATGTCACAGATAACTACTACATTAGCCACAATCCTAAAGTGTAACAGCGACATCTCTGATTGGTGGAGGTGTCTTTCCTCATGATACCATCCTGATCTCGCAAGCTTTACTTGGCGTTTCGGAGCCAAATCTCGGAGCCGGAACTCACAGAAGTTCGGTGCTCTCTGTTACCATGGAAATGTTTTAATCCCTGTGAAGTCATGTCGGCTAGTGCAGAGTATTGCTAGCGCTGAAAAGTACAATTGTTTATGTTACAAGCAGAAATAATATGAAAACTATTGTATTATACTATTAGAATGGTATAATATATGTTAACTAATTAAGAAGAACCAAGAACCAACGCTACAATGTGTTTCTCTTACTACCATGTGTTTCTCCCTGCCAACCCACACTTCCGATCTACACCACAAAAGAAAACAGTGCTTTCCTTGGATGTCATCGAGTCCCTTTGATGTTCTAAACATGTTTTGTAACAAGGCTCTGCTGCTGTGCTGCTGCTTTGGGCCTGCGTACTATAATGAGACCAGCTCAATACGGCAGGATGCTTTTCCTGCTGTTTCACAATGTCACAGAGCAAAGTGAATGAGAAACATCAGCACCAGACCTTGTGATGGGCTCATCCCTGGTTGCTAATATGATCATCATGTAGCAAAAAACATGGGGTAGAGCATATTATATCTGATGCTTCCCTCTGTTGCTTGTATAACGGCTTAGTATTACTGAATAATGCAGTGTGTCTCTTTGTGACTCAGGGGCTCTGTCTATATCCTGGTGTAACCACTGCTGATATGGTGAAGCCTTTTTTCAGCCTGCACCAGATGGCTTATTTACACAGACATTACTGTCAAGCATCCCTCTCACACACACACACACACACACACACCCGCACACGCACAGACACACAGACATTACTGTCAAGCATCCCTCTCACACACACACACACACACACACACACACCCGCACACGCACAGACACACAGACATTACTGTCAAGCATCCCTCTCACACACACACACACACACACACACACACACCCGCACACGCACAGACACACAGACATTACTGTCAAGCATCCCTCACGCCAAACCATATTATGATGCTGTGAATGCGCCTGGTTCCTCTCGCACGCACGCACGCACGCACGCACGCACGCCATCCATCTAGCCTATGGACACAAATCGTCTGGGTGCATTATTTGCTGTTTAGAAATATCTGTGTCTGACTGGAGTATTCCATTGAATCTTTTCCAGCGTGTACTGGGACTATGCCATGACCATCCGCCTGGAGGAGATTGTCTACTTGCACTGTCATCAGCAGGGTGCGTTGCGTTCCCTCCGTCACGCTTCACGCCATCGCTGAATTCCCCTGTCTGTTTCATATTGGCTGTTTCGTTATGCTGATCACCAATGAGACGTCATTGTGAACGAGTGACTTGCCTTGAGCGTGTCCCATGTGTTGTCCTTCACCAGTGGACAGCGGGGGGACGGTGGTGCTTGTTAGTCAGGATGGGATTCAGAGGCCTCCTCTGCGGTTCCCTAAAGGAGGTCATCTGCTCCAGTTCCTGTCCTGCCTTGAGAATGGCCTCCTTCCCCACGGCCAACTGGATCCTCCTCTGTGGTCTCAGAGGGGAAAGGTCAGTGCACGTTGGTCATCTTGGGGTCAAACTGGGAATATAGATTACTAGTCCTTGACATGCTTCCCATTTAAGAAGCTGCTCAATAAGATCGATACATCAACACATTTTAACGTGGTAGGAGACAACTGCATGAATGATTCTCTAGCTGTTCTTCCTCTGTTGTGTTTGAGAGACTGTAAAAAGCACCTGACGTCTCTGCAGGGCCAACTCCGTAATGACGTGGCCCTGCCACTAGCCTCAGCTTGAACACACACAGCCTCATAGAATCACACAGGGATGGCTTAGCAGTGCTTGGCTGGCTGTTGCTGGCGTCTGTTCTAGGAACGAGTATGAAGTGCACGGTAAACATGTTGCCACCAAGTGAAGCCAACCGATTCATCATCCCTCCTTGTGACATTTAGCGGCAGTGTGAAGTTGATGCTAGATTTACAGCCACAGCAAAAGGCATTGGGGTCAAAGTCTTATTTATCACACCCGTATGATGAGTTCAAGACAGTTTGTTTAATAGCCTGACTACCCCCAGTGGTAGCCTAGGATACTACCTATGGATACTACATGTTGATCAGTGCGGCATTAATTCTCCTTCATGTTAGGGCTGCTTGAATATGTAAAAAAAATGATAATCATATAATAATAGTCAATATTGAAATCACAAGTATTTATTTAACAGGATTACTCGCTGACTTTGGAAAGATGTTTCAATTACCAACAATCGGGACGTATTAAGTAATGAATACGTTGTTTCCTTCCAGGGCAAAGTGTTCCCCAGGCTGCGGAACAGGGTTCCTCAGGGTTCTGGATCCACAGACTCGGTCTCAGATAAGGAGGAGGACGAGGCCACAGACTATGTCTTCCGCATCCTCTTTCCCAACAGCCAGTCAGAGTTTGGTGAGGGACTGGAGACCCTTTATAGAGGTGCTTCTTAACATTCTGGTGTCCTCAAAGCTGCCAATGAGCTCCGGCAGCAGCGGGGGGAACACTTGAACCGATCTGTAGCCCATTTTTATGAAAATGTTCCTCATTGTTCGTTACAGTGACTGTAGCCCACCCTCCCCACATGACCTCCTCCTTGTCCCTTCACCTGAGTGGGCACGCCCCATCTAAAGCAGGGACCCTGGTGGTCCCCAAGCGGTCCTGCAGCTGCCCTGAAGAATCTCCCTCACTCACAGGAAACATCTGTAATACTGGCCCAGCTCGGCTTGTGTGTCCATCTGTCAGCTTGCTTTGAATCGATTCCTTTGCATTCAGCATCCTCCCGGCCGTTGCGCTGCGCCTCTAGCAAAGCTTCTGGATGTTTCTTCTGTGATTAAAGACCTTCACTCAGTCCGCTCAAACCCCCGGCCTGCCCACGCTCTTTCTTTGCATTACGATTGGCCTTTTCACAGACACAGTGGTGTGCCGCTGTCTGAAAGCTCTCACCCATAGACAGGAGTGAGATTTTTTATCTCTATTGATTTTGCTCTCTGTATGTTAAGAAATGAACCACATAGGCCTAGATGTTACGGTAGATGCTAATGCTGATAGTAACAAACCGTGGCAGGATTTAAAGTAGTGAGATCAGTGTAGACCGCCTCTGATCCGCAAGCTAACCACAGATATCTTAACTGTCTTCATGTGCTTTGTCTTTCTTTCAACAGAAACCAATCACTGTGCAAGCAAATCCTGCTCTTAGGTGCTGCTGTCACATAGAAATTGATGAGTTTACTTTTGCTTTTGGAATCTTAAGGGCAATAAATAGCTAAATCTGTGAAACGTGATCATGGCAATGATTCTTTTATATGTTGTTTTTGTTTGTGTATGTCAAAAGTAAATATTTAATATCCTGTGTGTGTGCGTGTGTGTGTGTGTGTGTGTGTGTGCGTGTGTGCGTGCTTGCTAGCTAATCCTCCAGACCTGATAGACCAGGGAGTGTCGATGTGGCACCCGACCCTCAGGAAGTCATCTTGCTCCTCCTGTTCACAGGGAAGCCACTCTGAAGGAGGGGCCCCCAAGGGGTGCAACCATGAGAGGTGAGCCTGTAGCACCCAGTAGGAAGAATGAATCAGTGTTCTTCTATTCAGAGAAGGATCAGCAATGCGTGGCAGACGTGGCTAATGCTATCTGCAGTGGCTAACACCAGTGGCACTGTTTGCAATGTTTTCACTCGGGACCACACTGTCAAATAGTCTGCGTACTGAAAAATATGATTTGCTTTATTTCAACGCAGGGCTCCCCTGAAGATGCTGTGTGACAATATGAAGTATCAGATCATCTCTCGGGCCTTTTATGGCTGTATGTACTGTAATTAAATGTCACTCACGGCTGTGTACATCGAAATGACTCGTGATAAATCCTCATTCCCGAAACATTCAACTATGAAATGCATTGATCAACTAGGGCTGGCGTACTGCCGTCACCTGTCCACCGTACGCACTCACCTGTCTGCCCTGGTCAATCACACAATTGTGGAGCCTGCCGAGCCGCGTGATGCCTACGGAGGCCTCACCAGCGAGGTGTGGCAGACCTTCCTCCAGGACTGCACTGTAAGCACCACTGTTAGACACCAGCACCTGCTGCACTGCCAGCTTCCACTGATCATACACAATAAAAGACACAGCATGTGTGTAAGATGTAGATGTAGCCTAGGGGTGTAACGGTACACTGAAGGCACGGTTCTGCTCACCGCGGTTTAGACATCATGGTTCTGCTCACACAGCGGTTTAGACATCACAGTTCTGCTCACCACAGTTTAGACATCATGGTTCTGCTCACACAGCGGTTTAGACATCATGGTTCTGCTCACAGCGGTTTAGACATCATGGTTCTGCTCACACAGCGGTTTAGACATCATGGTTCGGCACATTTTGGTACAACGCTGTTTTTACTCACATACCGTATACTGTATAAGCCTATAACCTATAAGACTCACGTTTCAGATGTTTTTTTCCTTTTTTCACAAACAGTGCTATTAAAATATATTGTATAAGCAGAAATACACTACAAATAATTGAATTAGCTCAGCCACGCCCCCTTTCCCAATAATTTCATTGATCCAACAGTTGCAATGTTGTATTTATATAACTTGATCGCATTACTTCTTGTCATACAGTATATTAATACATTCATGATTCTATGTAACTGTCCTAAAACATGCCTAATATTATGTTTATACTGCACAATCAATTCAGTTGTAGTAATAATAATAATAATAATAATCTTTATTTATATTGCACTTTTCATACAGAATTGCAGTTCAAAGTGCTTTACAGAGAGGAAATACATGTACAGTTGTGATTCCCATAAACAAAAAATCCAGAGAAGCAACATTAATAAAAATTGTTAAAGGAATCTGATTTAAAAAAATGAATAATAATAAAAGAACAATTAAAACAGGTGCATAAAGGAATACAATAAAAATACATAACATGATACGTGAAACATGATAACATGAAATGACGTACGTTAATAAAAAGGGTTAAAGTAATCAGATGAAAGAAATATAAGAGAAATTAAAACCTTATCTTTTTGTTGCTATGTCAGAATGTGCGTATAGCGCCATGCTAATTTGGTGGGGGAAGTGCATATTCCAGTAGCAGTTTAGTTATCAGTATATGTCTTTTATTGTAACTTTGGTAGCCCTCTCCCATACATTCTTGCAGGTGCTATGTGCAAGGGACCGAAGCCCAACCCTGACACACATACAAACACACCATTATTATTTGACTGAGCACCTGTGTGGAGGAGGGTATATGCTGGGGTTTCATTTGTTTTGTTGTCAGTTATTGCCTTGCCACGCTTCATCTGTTTGAGTGTATTGTGTGTTTGTTTGAGTTTAGTCTCTACTGTGTAAAGCAGATTCATTCAATGACTCAGTTATATGTGTTCTTGTGCAGTTTGTTGGTCTACTCTGCACCTGTACTCTTACCCCCTCCACACTTTACAGCAATGCGACGTTTATTATGAGCAGTTTAAAGGCTCCATGTGGAACTTGCGCTTGTGAGTGTTGGCTCCGCATTATGCTCAGCTATCTCTGCATACCATTTTCCATACTGCGTGCATGCACCGAACCATAACCGTAACGTCCATACTGAAACGGTTCAATACGACTACATGTACCGTTACACCCCTAATTTGGCCACACGCACACACTTATTGTATTTTCTGCAAGGTCATCCATACTCATCTGCCAAGCATCATGATGCAAGCATATTACTATGCATAAAAGATGGCTTATGCAATCATGATGCAAGCATATTTATGCATGAAAGATGACTAATGTTTTGTACCGCTGCATGCAGGATGTCTTTGGCTCCATTCATAATATTAACCTGGAATGTCTTGAACTTGAAAATGTGTTTTTCACAACTCATTTGTGTTTTTTATTTAATTTTATTTTTTTCCTCTACATCTGAAGGCCTCACAATACTTTTACTGATTAAATGGTTACTGGTAACTTAAGAAACGCTTCAGCGCATCACACTGGTTTTCTTGCAGTCCGTTTTAGTCTGAATCCAAAGAATACAAACAATGTAAATAGTCTGGTTAGAATTATTCAACACCACGCTGAGATTAAAACCTTAGGCGTACTGAATGTTTAATTAATGCTTTTAAAATATCTTTTTTTTTTTTTTAATTAGTCAGAGCCTGTGAAAGACCCACTACTGACATCTGATGGTGAATCAAACAACATGCAGCCCACAATAAAACATTTGCATATACAATTACGTGCACTTGTCTAGTGCAGTTCGCTTTAAGGCCTACGTCTCCTCTCTGCAGACCTACAAGGAAGAGGAGCTGCTGCGCCTGGTGTACTATGGCGGCGTTGACCCCTCGCTGCGCAAGGAGGTGTGGCCCTTTCTCCTGGGCCACTACCAGTTTGGAATGTCCGACGTCAAGAGGAAGGAGGTTTGTGTTGTGCTGTCCACCATTGTGGCCTCGCTCGCAGAGCAGCTGTCTGACGAGCTCTCGCCCCACCCAGGTGGATGAACGCGTCAGGGAGTGCTATGAGCAAACCATGAGCGAGTGGCTGGCCTGCGAGGCCATTGTCCGTCAGCGGGAGAAGGAACAGCATGCAGTGGCGTTAGCCAAGTGCTCCTCTGCTGCTAGCATGGACTGCAGCAGCCAGAAGATTGTGCACCATGACTCCACCGTCAGCAATGAGGTAACACTGCGTCACAGAGAACCTCTGCTGTGTCTAATCAAAGGGCAAAGGGCACTCTGGTTTCATTTATTATGGCCTGAAGGACAACCTCATTGGTAGCTGTGGTATTGAGACACTTGCTATGCTGGTGTTTCTCACAGGGCTTATCCAGTCCACTGAGCAACTGCAAAAAATAAAAACATGATGGATCTCATTTTCATAGGAATTGCAGTATAGACAGACATGGCTTTATACTGTCTAGTTTATAGTGGCACTATAAATCTGCTTTCACATTATAAAGCCACATGATTATACTGCGAGGTTTGTGAAGTAACCCAAAGCTATTACTAAGGTGGAAAATATTCTTTAATATGTGTATATATTAATGTGTGCTGTCTGTTGTCCATACTGCAGTCTTCCCAGAGCTGCAGCTCAGACAGGCAGAGTCTGGCTCGTCTGCAGAGTGACTCCAGCAGTAGTACTCAGGTAGCACAGCTTCAACAGCACACATCTTACACCGTGTCCTAACTGGATGCGAGTGAGCGTCGGCAACAAAAGCAGTTCGATTGCTATCTTTTCTGTGGGAGTGTCCTAACTGGACACGAGCGACGCGATGATGCGCTGCGCGATGATACGCTGCACGATGCTGCTTGCCCTTTTGAGCAAACTTTCGTTGGACACCCTGTTTCTATTTGCACTTAATCAGGATTTTTTTACATTAAACTTTTATATTGTGTCAATTTTATATTCTAATTATTCTAATTTAAATTCCTTGTATGTGTAAAAAGTACTTGGTAATTAAATCCCTTTCTGATTCCTGTCGCTCGCATTGAAACCATAGAACTAGGCTATATTTAACGGTTGAAACAGACTAAGGACGGCTCATTCGGTTACCTTAATAACGTGGCAGCTGGCTGGAGGAAGATCGTTTTCTGTCAGCATTCTCAGCAGAACTTACAAGCTAGTTAGCTTATTTTACAAAGTGGAGATGGTATGATACCTGTGCAGTACCCTATACGTGTACAATGATGACATGACAGGCTATTGTTGTGAATATGGAGAAGGCAGTTACTATCTCTAATGTGCTACAGCTAATCCGTAGGCTATGTGGTTTGTTTACTTGTAACGGATTCAGTGAGGACAAAGAGCATCAGATGCAGCGCGATAGTCGGACACTCACTTGCCGTCGCATCCAGTTAAGACACGGTGTAACTCTGTACAAAATAGATCAAGGTCTTTAAAACTAGCACACACATTCTCAGAGATGTACAATAGTACAGTCCAGTCCTTGTTACTAGTATTATAGAATGGGCCCATACTCTCCACCCTTGCACCGTTTATCCTGCTAGTTCTTCACATCCTCTCGTCCCTTCCCCTGGACTAGCCTTTGGCTTGTTCTTTCAGGTGTTTGAGTCCGTAGAGGAGGCGGACCCAATCGAGGTAGAGCCCAAGACTGAAGAGGCTAAACAGGCGCCTAAAATGCACAACGGAGTGCTTCAGAACGGGACCAGCTCGCCCGACTCCGGACACCCGTCTTCGCGCAACTTCTCCGTCACCTCGGGCCTGTCGGACGGCTCGCTCAGCACGGAGGACAGTGCTGCACCCGACGCCGCCCCCAGATACTCCACCGTCCCTCCCCAGAGCCCCGTCAGACCTGCCCGGGATGCAGGCGCAGCAAGCGGCCCGGGGACAAAATGTGACGGCGCCGTGATGAGGGACAAAGAGAAGGACGTCACGCCAGACAAGGTGGCGGAGGCTGCAGCGCCAGGTGAGTCGACGGTCCGAGCGGCAGAAGAAGTGCAAGCCGTCGTGTCTGAAGCCAAGATTCTGCCTCCCACAACAAGTGCCACCGCTGGTACAGCGGCAGCGGAGCCCGCGGACGTTGAACAGAGAGAAAGGGAGATGATTGAAGACGGAGGGAGAGCTCCACCGGCAGACGCACAACAATCACAGTCAGCATCGGGGAGAACGGAGAAAGACGACGCCGCGGCACCAACAGAACCTGGGGACGCCCAAGAGCAGATCACAGGTGAGAAGACTACGCAGTGTAGACGTGACGTAAGCATGGCAGAGGAAGCTGCAGGAACATTGACATCACCAAAAGACGATGTATTAATGGAGGAGGATCAGACCATCAATGTAGAAAGCAAAATGGTACGTGATTATTCTGAACAGCAGAACCTCATATTCCCAGCAGACACTAAGAATGCACGAGCAACTGAGGCCGAGGCGGCTCAGGTCGCCAGTGAATCCGACGAATCTCCCTCGGCTATAGAGATGGAGGAGATCCCTGGAGCCAAAGTTTCCATGGTGCCTTGGAACAGGAAGGGGCCATGCCAAGCATCCCCTTCCTCTGCGGAGTCCGTCACGCATCCGGAGTTCAAATTGGAGGAGGGGCAGGGAAAGGCCAGCCCAGAGGGAACTGAGTCTATCCTGTCTGAGGAGCCTGAGATGGAGAGCCTGTACCCTCATCTTGACTCACCCACTGTGTCTGGAGAACCCAAGCATGGAGAGCAATCCCAAGTCACCCTAGGGAGGACTTACTCTGTAAGCACACCTTTTTGATTGTTGACATTAGCTCATCGTCTATTGTGATGCATTGAGAGCATAAGTCACTTCCACATTATGGGACCTAAGTTTGAAAAAAATATATATGGTAGTCAACGGCGAGAAAAACATTATTTCTAGATCCCGCTTGCTTTGTGACACAAGTACACATAATAAGTTTGACTATTTAAAAGAAAATAATTCTTTGAGTTAAGAAAGTCTCAGTTTGTCGTGCATTTGTTAAAGTATAAGACTGAAAATACGTAATTAGTAAGACTACAAACCCTGTGTCGCATAAATGTCACGAAGTGTCCGAAGAAAGCATTGTTTTGGTGTTGTGCGGGACGACCACTGTGCGGTTACACACAAAACTAAAGATTACTTTATAGTTTCACAACAAACTGCAGCTTTCTTCATTTGAACAATTCTATTCTATATAGACACACATCATATGTGTACTTCGTGTCACAATTCAAACGTGATCTAAAAACAATGTTATTCTCGCCGTTGACTACCATACATATGTTTTACAAACTAAGGTGCCATAATGCAGAAGGGACTTCGGCTCTCTATTGCATTTACTTCTTGATATGTTGCAGCGAGAGCTTTTGGACATGTACACACTGAATCTGCACCGCATCGACAAAGACGTGCAGCGCTGTGACAGGAACTACTGGTACTTCACCCCTGGCAACCTGGAGAAGCTACGCAACATTATGTGCAGGTGCGTCCTTGCTATCCAGTAACTTGGCTTTGATCCCAGTAGGCAGATAGATGATGATATAAATACTGGTCATGTCTGGGGCCCATGCTGGATTCCAGTCGTACAATATTAAAACCTATCTGGTCGTGTTTTTAGTCCTAAAGACGTAGTCTCGATAGCTAATAAAATAAGTGTTGTATTTATTTATTATATTTTATAACTAAATAAATAAATAAATAAAAATAAAAAACACTGTTTTTCAGTTATATCTGGCGCCACCTAGAGATCGGCTATGTGCAGGGCATGTGCGATCTTCTGGCTCCTCTCCTAGTCGTTCTGGATGATGGTGAGTCAACACTGTCATTGTGTGCTCACTGTGATTAGCCACTGGTGCATGATCAGCAGGTTTACATTTAATGACAGAAAATACATTCTGTATTTGTATTGTTTCAGAGGCACTGGCTTTCAGCTGTTTCACTGAACTGATGAAGAGAATGAATCAGAACTTTCCCCATGGAGGAGCTATGGACACTCACTTTGCAAACATGCGGTCTCTTATCCAGGTAACACGACACATCTCAAACTTAATTTCTTCAAGCCCCAAATATTGTGCATGTACTTCCTTTGACCACGCTCTTTTCTCTCTCTTCTCCACAGATCCTGGATTCTGAGCTCTTTGAGCTAATGCACCAGAATGGAGACTACACCCACTTCTATTTCTGTTACCGCTGGTTCCTCTTAGACTTCAAGCGAGGTACACTAATGGCTCAGGAATTTGTGGTGCAGGAAACTATGGCAAATACAGTAGGGCAGTGGGAGATTATGATATTGTTTGTCAGCCTAGTTAACAGCTTGTTTGAAAGTCATACAGCAATATGTCTGTAAATTAGGATTTGGGAAGATGCTGACATTTTGCTTGATGAAGAAACAGGCATGAATCGGTATTTGGTAGACACATTTTTGGTCTCATGGAGAATAGACTGTTGGCTGTCTGAACTGTCTTAAAACAGTCTCAACCTTACATTCTGTCTTCCACAAGCACAGTAGACTAATTTCCATGTTGGTTCCATGTGCTTTGTTCTTCAGAGCTAGTGTATGATGATGTTTTTGCTGTCTGGGAGACCATCTGGGCAGCCAAGTATGCCTCGTCAAGTCACTTTGTACTCTTCATTGCCCTGGCCCTGGTGGAACTCTACCGGGACATCATTCTGGAGAACAACATGGACTTCACTGACATCATCAAATTCTTCAATGGTAACATACTACTACTATACAGCTCATTGATGGATGAGAATGACGCTAGCAAGGGATGTTAACCGTTTTGCTGTCCTGACATTTTTCTCAATTTGCTTTTTTGATTTGGTGATAATTTTTGGCTGTGTGGCATGAAACTTAAGTTTTTTGTAATTTTTTTTAAATCTAATGTCATTTATACTATATTTATACATTTGGCACCCTTTCGACTAGCCTGGTGTAACCAGACCATATTCACTGTGAATAAGTGTGTAGTACATTTGAGGGCACAAGGGTTAAACTCAAGTTAACGTACATGTTCATATACTGTAGGACATGTACTGTTTGGTGGTTTCTATTGGCCTGCATGTGAGTGAGTACCTTTGCTTGGTTTGTTTTTACAATCATTCATTGTATCATATAATTTATATGATGACTGATCAGTTGATGGCTGGATTTTAGGTTATAGACAGATTCTACAGTCAGAGAATCTAAGCAAATTACTTTTGTTTTTCAGAAATGGCAGAACATCACAACATAAAGCAGATTCTTACACTGGCCAGAGACCTAGTGTGTAAGGTGCAGATGCTTATAGAGAACAAGTGATCTTGAGGCTTGTCGTGTCTTCTCCATGTCATCCAAGTTAAGTGTGAATAGTTGTAGCGGCACAAGAGCAACTCCTTGAGACAAACGTAACACACACACCTTTTACAATCATAGTTTGCTGCTAAACCCTTAATCATATTATTCACAATAATGTGTGTGTTGTCAACTGTTATGAGAATAGTAGGTGTCATAACTGTCAGTAATATGAATATATGATTTGAAACATATTCCTTTAAATTATTGTTGTCAGAATATCTGTCTATACATTTGGGTTTAATAGTTAGAGGTAAATCTAGTGTTAGGTGTGCTTAAAACCAGTCACTTGCATTATAATTTCTGAATTGAAAAACAGATCATCAGCATATTACATTTTAATCAACATTCAGTCAACATTTCAAGTATTTTATTTTTAAATCCAGTTTACATTCTATATCTAATTGAGCAGTTCACAATGTTTTTAAATAAATTAAAGGCCACATGCTAAATTAATGTGTTTTTATCAGAGCCATGTAAAGAGAGTCGTTCAATCTCCGTTCACTCCGTTTTTCCACAGCAACAGAGCCTCAAAATAGTTCCCGGAAGTTAGCCTAAATGCTAAAAGTACCCTATAGAGTCTATTTTAAATGTAAATTTGTGCATTTATTGACTACTAATTACCAAAAAATAAAGTTTAATCATCTAGTAAGGATGCTCCCTGGGCGCCTCCCTTGGGAGGTGTTCCAGGCACGTCCAGCTGGGAGGAGGCCTCGGGGAAGACCCAGGACCGGGTGGAGAGATTATATCTCCACACTGGCCTGGGAACGTCTCGGGATCCCCCAGTCAGAGCTTGCTGATGTGGCTCGGGAAAGGGCAGTTTGGGGTCCCTTGCTGGAGCTGCTGCCCCCGCGACCGACTCCGGATAAGCGGGAGAAAATGGATGGATGGATATACTGTATATACATATTGTATATATTCAAATTGCACTTCCGGGAACTATTCTGCCACAGGTTTAGCCTCTCGATGAACCATGTGACCGTTGACAATTTTGAACTGTTTGCGTAACTCTGTTATTTCCATGGCTCTGGTTTTTATAAGCATATGAAAATGATATTCAATTAGACATAACAATATTACCCCTCTTTATGGCATTGAATAATCAGAATAGTTTATATATCAGTTCCACATCAGTGATTTAATATTAGTGTTTTTTGATCATGTCCCATAAACTGCCTTGTCTACTGAACATACCAGTCTGTCTGAATGTGTTGTGTGCCTTGTACTGTAACAAGAAAACACATACTATATTTATAACACAGAGAACCATAACCTAGATTGTACGTGATCTAAGAAATCTAAGCAGAGGAAGCAACAAGCTTGACAATTTGACAGTGTTCTTGTTTATTTTTTCATCTGAAGCATTGTATATTTGTAAATTGTGCTGTTTACTCATTATCATTGCCTTGATTTTCAGATTAGTCTATTACTGTTCTTAGAAATAAATAATTGTATTGACTTTCAAAGTGAATGGTATTCCAGAAGAGGCAGTAATAATGATAGATACATATTTGGTACACACAAATATTGCTAAATGATTTAGATAAAAATAGTAAATTAATAGTAAATGAATACCTCATCCTACAGTATATGTTGCCATATTTCTGGTATGTATTATTGTATACTTTTAAAATTTGATAATATCCTAAAATAAGAATTATGTAGCAATTACTACTGTCTCCCATTCTTTACTGTACAATGTTAAATACACAAATAAACATCTTAGTTTCACAGTAAAAAGAACATATTTTGAATGTTGACTAAAATAAGATTGGAGACCATATGATTTTTAGAGCATCTTAGTGAGATTGTTTGATGAAATGTGCTTTAAGATATTTAAAGTATCCTTCCTATCCTATCCTTCCTCTATGTGATGTATGTCACAAGACACTATTGAAAGCTTTTTTTTATGAATGTGATGGGATTAATTACATTTAGTAATGCTTCTTTGTGACTGAAAACTGCTTTATCAAAAAGATACAATTTTATTTTTCTGTAAAATGGAATTACTTGCCAACATGTATTATTTATGTATTTACTCATTCAAATGCTGTTTTGTTTGTAAAGCCTTTATTTTGTGTTCAGTTATGTGTATTGTTAAACAAACAGGTTCTATACAGAATTAAATTATATATTAAATGGTATACGTTTTTATAATAAAAATAAAAAAGGAATTATTCTTATTTTTCCTAAACTGCTTGTGGTGTATACGTTAACTAATTTAAACATCCACTGTATAGCTTTGATATAAAATGTTTTGTAGGCTATTTCATATTGCCATTTCTCAAACTGCATTGGGATATCCTTTACCGTACACACCCTCAGTGCAGTGTTACTCATTTATGGCCCTCGAATAATAGTTTAGAAAATTAAGGTTTGGAATTTACTTCTTCATTTTGAGTTTAATGTGTTTCAATGGCTTAGACAAGGTATCCAACCAACTTCACCCCGGAACAGTAGGTAAATGTAGCCCAAAACAGTTATAGCTGCAGAATACCGTTGTGGAATCTTGTTCGGAAGTGCCGTCTGTTGCACCACCTCTGTATTCCAGCCTCTTACTCACATCACAGGAAGAGAGAAAAAAAAGATCGAACGGGGTTTGAACTCTTTAACCTTAGATTAAAAAATATTGATGTTCTACCGATTGAGATATGATGCTTTGCCGTATTAATTTGGGATGTAACGTCATAAAGAGGAATGCAGCACAACTTACATTTGATTTTTCTTATACATCAAGACCACTATCATTCAAAAACCTTATTTCATACATTTAAGTACATCAACATTAATACATAATCCCATGTTTTTGTCCTGCACTACAGCTAATCTCTCCTATAACAATAGTCGGGTAAATTACTTAAGGTTGGTACTCTTTTTGACTCCTGCACGAATTCCAGACAATTCTCCACTATATCTAGTTTCCTCCCGACGAGCCTCCCGAACCTGGCCTTTTCTACAGATTTTAGCTCGCCTATACTTCTCTCTGTGCTTGACTCTGGGATTACGGTCAATCTTCTTCCTCTTTGGTGTGAGCCCTTTGTTCTTGGCCATCTCATAGGTGATTCCTCGCTTAGAATCTGGATCGGTCTCGTCTATATAACAATGATCCTGCAATTCTGCAGCCCCTTGATCTTTCTGCTTGTTCTTCCTCTTTAGCTTCAATCTCTCATCCACTCCTTTATAGAATAGTAAAGCATCTTCCTCATCAAGATCAGAATCAGTTTCTCCTGCAACTTCAGGCAAAGTCTCTCCAGAAACCACGCCCTTCTTTTTGGAGACTGCTGCCTGTTTGCTTTCCACTTTTCTCCAGGTGGCTTCATGATCCCCATCTAGCAGCCTGCGAAGTTGTGGTGCAAGCCGAGCATCAACTACGCTCAGTTCATTAATGAGATTTCTGTATGTGAGAAGTCGTTCTATCACAGGATGGTTGTGAGCAGGAATGCGTTTGGCTTTCAGGACCAGGTAGAAGCTGATATTTGTGCAGTAGTTCAGATACAGATGGTGCTTTGTCTTTAGGTAGACAGCTACCTTCCCTGGAGAAATCACACAATCTTTAACCATTTCATTGAGTGGCTGTAGCTCATCCTTTAGTTCTGTCATCTTTGCCTTAAAGTCCTGGATAAGTTCCAGCAGCTCTGGGGATTCCTTCTTAAGAAGTTTAACCTTTTCCTTCTGAGACATGTGCTTCAGGTCTTTTACAATTCTTTCCTCCTTTTCTTCACTCTTCTCTTCCTCTCGAGTGAATTCCTGGAAAAGGTTCAGATCGTAGTCCTCCTCACTGAGAGTGGCAACCAATCGTTTCTGAATAGTTTTAGCTTCTTCCTCCTCCTCCCTATCCTCCGCTTCAATCTCCTCTTGCGTTTTCCCCTTGGCAACCACATAATCCGAGTCATAGAACGCCGTCTTTCTGTTTCCCCATGCCATTTCATTAGGGAGCTCATCTTCCTTTTCCCCCTCTATATCACTCTCCATGTCAGTCCCATCCATTGCCCCCTCTTCTTCCGGCTCCTCTTGCTCATCTTCTGATTCAGATATATCTAGGGCCATCACTTCCTCCTCATCATCCAAGTCTTCATGGTCACTTTCCATCTGAACACCACGGAGCAGCAGTTTTGTGATCTTTTCATTATGAAACTGATCAATCTTGTCCTTTGTGTCCTCATAGGAATTCTTATCAGGAACTGGCATGTCCTTGTAGGATTCAGAGTCAGTCTCGTCATACTGCTCAATTGTTTTCGGTCTCTTAAAACGCTTCACTCTTAGAGCTCGAACCATTATGGAATAATGTCTTCTTGGAAATTAAATCGAAAATCTTATCGTTTGCAAGATGTTGGTACAATTTTACTGTAAAGTTTAAACAAACCTGTATGTTGACCGATTATAAATCCAAAATATATATTGGCATACAAACACAACTCAGGCACGACATCCACGTGGATATACCGTATGTTCAGGTGGTCCCTCAGCAAAACTGCTTACAGCTTTTTATTAAATGTGTCGCATTTTTACCACGTAAGATGCTACGGAAAGTCGTGTGGTACACTACCGTTCAATGAATCAGTCGACATACGTACAGTATGTGCTAACATGATATGCATTAGCCTGAAGTATGTACGCGGCTGCGATCGCATTACATTTAATACGTTCAAACATTCAATCTTCAAAGACGAAATATACATAACAAAACGGAGCACCAATCTCAAAAGAAAAACATACATATATTCGAATGCACGTCTACTCAGTACACACAATCCCAAGGTAAGGTGTGCATTTTGGTTGACACACTCACTTGTGTCCTCAATCAAATGACATGAATTCTTAATTACGGTACAAATTAAGACTACACTAACGTGGCAGGACCTATGTTGTAGGTACCAGAGGTCGCAACATGGGAACCAGTACCGGTAGGGGCATACCAACTCTCTACGGTAGGCTATTAACGTGATTGGTTGCAAAATTACGCCATACTTTGAGAAAAGGTACACAATAAAACGTAACGTTGTGCTTTTGACTAAAGCCTACTCAAGTCCCTGCCAACCTGGTTGACAAACTCGAGAGATTAGCCTTGGTTGATTTCCGTACTAAAGAGGGACTGGCCTGTTTGGAGAACGCCATACGATTTGCAGATCAACTTCATGTTGTTGACACAAGTGGGGTTGAACCAATGGATTCTGTTCTGGAGGACAGGTAGGTTGCCTACCATACTTGGTTGTCTAATTTGATTGCCTTAAAAACACATTTCCTGGATCGGTAGGAATGAAAACCATATAGTATGCAGCATATTCATAATTAAAGGCTTTGTCTGTTTGCAGGACTCTCTGTCTGAGGGATGATTCTGTGACAGAAGGGCAGTGTGTAGAAGAACTGCTTAAACTCCCCAGCACTTCAATTGAGGAATACTTTGTAGCACCTCCAGGTACATTGGAGTTCCACTAATAAATACATGTCTAAAACTATACACTTTTCCAAAAATATATTCTCTTTTGAAATCTGGACATAAGCTTAGTTATTTAAGACGTGATTTATGTTCACAGGAAACATACCACTTCCAAAGATGGAGGAGAGAGTTGGCATTTTGAAATACTCAGAGCTGTGACCTTTACATTTGTTCATATTGTAACATGTTGGTTTATTTTATTTCACTGTTAATTTGGGAAATAAATGTTTCCACAAAACAAGTCACTGTTCCTTAAGTAGGTATTCTTTTAACCGTGGACCTGATTGAAGACTGTCATTGGTAAACATTGTTTGCATTTTTTTTGCCTTTGAATTTAAAGTAATCATACTTTCCTGACACTAGATGGAACTGCAGTAATGATAAACTAAACTGTAAAGTATCAGAAATCATTGTGAACGTGGAGTATGCATGTTGAGTTTCTGTATCTCAGAAATGAAATAAGTAGACATTTCTGAAACTTAATGAAAAATATATAACATATTTTTACTTGAGTTTATTAAATACAGCATTCACTGGTAATCACATTTCTGGAATGTCAGACATGGAAAATCAGGATTTTTATCATTTTTTGGCAATCATGGAATATCTGGGAATAATATTTGCATCATGTTTACATTTGTATTTATTATAATGTTTTATTATGCATTATATTTTTTTGGTCAGAAAGGGAAAAGTCATGGATTTTGACTTAAAGTGTGAACCCTGAAAATAAACTTTTGATTTCTAAAAAAAAAAAAAAGTTGGTATATGTAAGAAAATGGTAACCATTCAGGATGAGCAAAAGTTTAACCAAGAGTAGCATATTTGGCAAAATATCAATTCAGTCACTCCCGCTTACGATAATAGAAACTGAAAGGTACACATCAGCTGACGACAGTAAAACGAATGTTAAGGTGCTTGAAACAGCTGTCGAAACAATATAGACTTGACTATAAATACTTGACAGTGCAATAGAAACATAGCCAATGTACCAGTAATAACTGCATCGACCTCCACATCTGTTAGACAGTGGAACAAAAAAGGTACGCTTTATTTTTTAGTATTTTGAAAAAGGTTTATAAGCCATGATTTTAAAAGTGATAAAACATTGTATTTATATATGGCTGCTGACAATATATTTAGTTATAATTATGTATTATTTATTTATGTAAATTTTTTAGCAGCAATTTTAAACAGTTTTCTAATTATCAATAAAATTATAATTCACACTGATCTCTTTAAAATAACCAAATGTTGCAAAACCTAGGCCTACTTTATGGGGGGCATAACTCCCCAAATGTAAAAAAAAAACATGGTAGTAAAACCTGTATTGAAATGTACATTTTATCATTTCAGGCAAGACATCATGGAAATAATAATTACAATGCTGAATGGCGAGACCCAATCACTGGTTGTGTCACCAGACATCACAGTAGGGTCACTGAAGAGTCTCATCCACCAGCAGTTCAGAGTTCCCCCAGT
>JAODUK010066939.1:0-16949 GCA_027564635.1 Typhlichthys eigenmanni
CCTCCGGGCAGGGTAACTCCTTCTCTTAATGTGTTGTTCATGGGGGTCTTCTGAACCATTCTTAGTCTGGCCCCTCCTTTATACAGCAGATTTGGAATATGGGTATCAAGTGGAGTTTTGACTCCATTTTACAGCATTGGGTCTCTTGTCTGTTTACGGTAAAATGCAGAAAAAACTATCCTGTTTTGTTGCGAAATAGCACAAGCCGTTCCATTTTTCCATAGTTTAGATTTTGGTAAGCAGTTGGCCCCTTGGGCAACAGTGGCCCACCAGCATTACAATGTGGCCAGCCAGATTAGTATAGCTCCACATAGGATACTTTTTTAATATCCACACAGACTATAGCAGGGGTTCCCAAACTCATTTGTGCCAGGAACCACCTAGAAAGGACTAATCTATTTAGAGACCCATCAAGTACCCACTCACTCCCATTCAGTAACCGACCTGTGGGTCCCGACCCAGTTTGAAACCCGCTGGACTATATAGCATATTGAAAATGCTATGTTGAGAACGGTGGTGACTCCTAGTGGACACCAATGTAAGCCTGCGCCCCAGTATTATGACAAGAAGTGGGAAAAACTCATTACAATACATGAATCCATGTTTTTATTTACAATCACATGGAAGGAAAGGTGGAAATTCAACAGTCTGGTGCGATCATTTCATGGCTCAAATAGGCTACTGTCTGTCTATTTTTTTCTTTTCCTTTCAAAATCATTTAACCCATTTCAACCAATTGAGACAGGGTGCTACATTAAAGCGTTTCTTCCTTAAGACCGTATAAGCGCGTTTTAGATTGTCATTGTTTTTAAGACACACGGCGGATTAAATGGGGACTCGCTAAAATACACGCAAGGAAGCTGAATACATTATGCATTGTTAAACGTTTGTGTAGACTGCAAAGAAAATGTGCTGTCTGACAGATTATTTTAATGCTGATGCTAACCAAGGCTCACTGAGTTTGAATGGGAAAGATTAGGTAATAAACGACGAATGCAGTAAAACATGCATAATAATTATAATCTAGTACAGAGGTCTTCACCTGGAGGTACAGGGGTCCTCCAAATTATTTGATCCCAAACTTATTTTCTTACAAAAATAACAATGTCAGAAAAAATGTATTAACATAAATATAAAAAATAACGTGTTGCTATAGATTTGCTACAGAGGCTGAGACATAGAAGGTTTTAGTGAATGGACAATTCTGTCAAGTTTTTAAGATAACCCTCAGGTTTTAGGAATGTTTTATTAATGTTTTTTTTTTCTCCAATTGGAGGGCTGCTTGGGTCTTAATGTGTTTAAAAAGCCTTTGATTATGTTCTGGACTGCCAGCTAATGAAACCCTTGGTTTACAACATCAATGCAGTTTGAAAAGTAGGGACATTCAAGTTATCTAAAGGGCGTAGCTCTAGGAAGTATGTTGGAAAATGTAGATACATGTAAGTGGAATATTCATTTTATGTAGACATGTAAACACCTTAGTCATTGTTATTTTCTGAAAGTGCAAAAACTCAAATATTTTGTGCATTAAAACGTAGCCATTGACAATGCTGCAAATGTCCATCGTCCTCTCTGACTCTCTCCTTCCAACTGCAAATGTGTTGCCCCCCCACCCCCGCCTGTAATGACCTTTCCTTCGTCACCTGCACCTCCAGTCTGCAGCCCTGCATGCACACCTTCTGTGCTGCCTGCTACTCTGGCTGGATGGAGCGTTCATCCATGTGCCCTACCTGCCGCTGCCCAGTGGAGAGGATTCGTAAGAACCACATTCTCAACAACCTGGTGGAGGCCTACCTCATCCAGCACCCAGGTCTGTTTATTGTTCTTTTGTTTGAGGACCAATCTCTTGGCCTACTTATTGGTTGAGCAAGAAACCTTTTTTTTTTTTTTTTTTTTTTTGGGCCTGAATTTTAGCAGAAGGGGTTTTACAACCATGGGTAACATCCTGTCATGAGACTAGGTCATATGTCGATAAGCTCTTGAACAACTATATTTAAACAATATATACATACTTTGTAACCCATCAACCCAGTTTGTCTTGACCATCTTCCCTTACAAGGCGATGTTTGTTCCAATGTGGTGTTGTGTTCCAAAGGATAAACCTCCTCACAGAATGTCTCTACTTCTTGGGGAGGTGCAGGGTGTGGTTTTGTACACTCCCCTATACGCCCCCCACCCAACACGGCAGATGATGGATGCAGTAGGTGCTGAGCCTGGCGATTATTGGAGCTAGCAGACCAACACTAAAAGGCAGGAGGAAAAGCATAGGTAGAAACAAAGTACAAACTAGTTATTTGTTAGCTATCTGAGATGAGCAAATAGTAAAATAGAGCCTATGCTAGAACTACATTCTGGGGTACAAAGCTAGCCTAAAGGGGATTTCTTAAACCAGTGGTGGGCATGAGGAAGTTTGGTTTCTTTGCTGTGAGGCCCTTGTCCATAATCTTAAAACAAAACAAAACAAATCTCACTAGGCTAGGAAGTTGCTGACCGACATATCAGGTAGTGCTAAGTAATTATTATAATTTAACTATGGGACTAATCCCATAATAGTGGAATCTGAGTGAGTGGAACCTGACCAGGCTGACCTTGTGGACAGGTGGATTGTATTTTCAGGAGCTAGAAGCACTGGTAAGGGGAGCTAGGGCTGTTGTTGACAAGGAGCATGGTAACGACTACAACACACTCTGAAATAATCTATGAGAACGGGTATTAACAAGTTAAGCCTGCAATATACTTGCTTTTAATGGCTACCACGTGGATAAGGCACATATCCTGCGTTCTTTTGGAGTGTAGTTTGTGCACGTCCTCAGAAATGTGCGCTACGCGTACCATGGTGCTGTACAGCACATGATCGTGGGGGCAGTATATCAGGATCGGACACGGACAGACAGATCAACAGCAGTCTCTGAAAAAGCAGAATGACAATGACAGAAGTTTCAAAGAGAAGTTAGTAGAGCTAGTCCATAATAAATTAACAACTATGTGATGTCTCCATGCCGCTCCACATGTTGACATGATTGTCGTGGAAATTCGGAGGTATTCGAGAAAGATATTCCGGTTTCGGCCAGGGATTATTTGGCCCTGATCTGCCCCCTACTGGATAAACATGAAATACTGCAAGCACACGCAAAGTGCGCAGGCAAATGTGTGAACAATGCCTTTCGCGACACAGCTGCTTGTCTAAGTGGGTTACGCACAGTTACCTTTAGCCTACTTAATGAGGGAACTTTGTCCCTGGCTCTTTGACCTTTGATGACCTATTTACAGAGTTGTACTCCTGTTTAGAGACATGTTCAAGCATTTCTATTCCAGTATGATTACTAGTAAGGTTGGTAAAAGGTTTAAGGCATTGACTTGACTCGTAGGGTGAAAGTGAAAAATTGTGGAAAGCATTAAGAGACATTTCACAGTTGAAGGTGCTGTCACTGTTGTGTGTGTTGTTTTTTTTTTTTTTTTGGTGTAGTAAATGCATGATCTTTCCAAAGTCAATGAGTAATCATATTACAGAAAATAATCATTATTTCAATATTGGCCAAAATAATTATGATTATTTTTTCGATAATCAAGCCTGTCTAAAATATGATATTTATTAAATTGCAGTTGCATCTTTTCCAGAGCTGTACATTCTGCAATATGTTGCATTTATAATGTAATGCACGAGGCATAATGTCATAATAGACCGCTGGGCAAACGATAGAAACCATGTCCGAGTAGTGCATTCAGAGTGACTGAATTGTGTCACACTGGAAGTGATGCGTTCTGACCCAGTTTCCATCCAAGATGGGATCCATAGGGAGGGTTCAGTCACCACCTCTTTGTAGTTTGAACATCATGAGTACTTGATGGCAGCATTGTCAGTGTGTATGTTGCCAACAAAGTCTGGTGTGTGTGTGTGTGTGTGTGTGTGTGTGTGATTAAAAGATTGAATCTGCCTGTCTGCATCGTCATGTTTATCATTGTTCTATGAATGTAGAACAAGCACTTATCTGTGAGTCTACTTAAAGATAAGTAAGAGATTGTAAACTAAGCTTACACTACTTGTCAAGTTCAGCAAATATCTCAGGGTCTGTTAGCTGCCTCTAGGCTCTATGTAATTCCAACGCCACGTTAATTTCAGTCTGTTTTATTAAGCAGTAGCCATAGCCTACTTATTTAACACATTTAAAATGCCTGCAAACAGCCAGACTTGTGTTGTTTCATTCTGTGTTAATTGCTCAGTAGCAGTGTAACGTCCGATTTGGTCATTGAGTTATGCAGTTGGTCGTCGTGCATGTCAATCAAAATACCTGTCCTGTCAAGTAGGCGGTTCTTGACGCAGTTAGCCTGCACTGTCCCAGACTGATTCTAACAGGTCTGTAACTGGGAACACACAAAAGTGATTTAGGCCCCACAACACAACACTATCCTAGCCTTGGCAGTGCGGTTCCAAGTTTGGGGGGCAGATCTTATGCGTTTTCTTGTTTGTTTATTTTTATGGAGTTCTAATATAATCATGTATACTAATATTCTCCAGCATCACTTGCCCACCTTTTGTCATTCAGTACATATCACAACATCATATTGTGAAGAATAATCATCCTTCTTAAAATGTGTTCTTGCTCACAGGGAAGTGTCGCAGTGAGGAGGACTTGAAGAACATGGACCTACGCAACAAGATTACGCAGGACATGTTGCAGCCGAAGGTGGAGCGCTCCTTCTCTGACGAGGAGGGCAGTTTGGATTACATCTTTGACATGTCTGACAACGACAGCGACGCCTCAGACATTGGGTAAAGGCGTCCGTTTCAAATGTGTCCGCTTTTGCTCCAGAAAATGTAGCCCGTAGGACAAATGATCAGTTTCTCAGCTCACCCCTCAGTCATAGAGGTCGGTGCCAATTAGGGATGTTGGCGGTTATGAGCCAATGATTGTTTACGAACTTGGAAGGTCACGTGGAATTTGAGCGATCAAATTGTGTTGATTTGTGAAGTGCAGTTTTATCTTGCGTTAATGTGAGGAGATGTCCTACGTGGCAGCAATGGGACCATAGCATGGGCAATACAACGCTTTAGGTGAGAGAAGACTCATTACACTACTGGGCAGATTTTTATCAGGCTGTCTCACCGTTGAACATGACATGAATCTTTTCCTCAATAGGGATCATTAGGCTTGCTCTTGTGTTTGGACAGAAGCCTTGTTGTCATGCTTGTCTTTTTATATGAGTACAATGCGTTTTATTAATCTATGTATACCATGAGACGTTCACTATTTACCTTGCATATAGTATCAAGCAATATCTTAGTGAAAATGAAGCTTTGTTTGGGGAGAACGGTTCTGCCATAGGCAATATGATTTTGATCAAGTAGGCAAATGTATTCAAATTGACATCTCATGCCAATAGCTGTCAGTCAGATAACAAGCAGGTGACATTCAAACAACCGCATGCATGTGCAATATTCAAAGGTATAGTCAGCTATTGCAAGCTAAGACATATTGTCAAATACGCCAAATGTCTTGCATTTTTCTATTTTACCGTTCTGTGCATGTTGAATTAATAATCCGATACTTCTACACAACCCTGGCTCCGTAAGTGGGAACATAAACAAAGTGAACACCGCTCACAACATCTGCACATTGATCAGTGCTGTTTGTTTCTAGACTGATATCCAAAGTGGAGCAAATGGTAGACTATTACTGATCTGTCCCAGTATGCACACTGCTGTTGTAGTGAACAATAAATTATACCCATGCAAAACATGGCTGGAAACTTAAAATATAACTATTCTTAACAGAGTTTCACAGAAAACTGTTCACTGGTTGTCTAAATGTTTCACACTAATCTTTCATAAATCTTTCCTGGATGTTTACCTTCTCCTGATCAGCACATGCATCTAATGAATATGTTCTTCAGCAATGGCAAAACATTTAGTAGCATCTGCCTACAGTATAACCTTATGAGACTGATTTTGGATTATATTGATCTGCATTTTATGTTCTGTGTATTACCACAATTGCTTCTTGGAGGACATTAAAGGTTTTCTAAAGTATCCTGCTAACAGGCTTTCTGAGGTGAAATCATAACCTCTTTGGCAGGTGCCATGCATTCTGCCAAACGACTGTGAAATTGCACACAATTAATATAATTGAAGATAATCTGCATTATAGAGTGGTTTCTCACAAGGTGATGAAGATGATTGTTTTTGTCCCCAGTCAGACGTTTGTGATGTGCAGAGAGTGTCCTGGCTACAGAGAGCAGCCCTCCACCTCCTCTGATATTGCCTCAGGTACCTTTCTCCTTCCTTGGGTCTTTATTTTCCGGAGGCGCTGACGAGAGTCGTGATTAAACTGGTGCATGCATTTTATTGAAGAGTTTCAGCTTGTGTATAGCTTGACCTGCATAATTCTACTTAATTACTTACTACTTCAAGGTCTTCATTAGGACAGAAAACAGTTTATTTTTTTGTGCGCTAACTTGAATTTTACAATATGGGACTTTGTAGTTGTGTGTGAGATTTAAAATGAATATATAATTAAAATGATCAGAATATTAAGACATAAGTTTCAACATAGTCGGACTGCTTATTATTCATATTTTGAGATCTGATATTTGCTTAAAATTGCTGGTGTATGACCTGTCCAACTATTGTAAACTAATTGGAATTGGTGAGGAAAAATGCAAACGGTGCATCCGTAACTAACGGCCAGTCTGCCCTCAGTCCAACATGAGAAGATGAAGCAGCACTGTAGTCTTATCATCAAAGGTATCATTTATTCACAGCATCTGTCTAGGTAGAGTAAGGCATTTTTAACTCCCACGGGTCTCAAACTATTTCTCCCTTTTACACAAATTTGTTTATCACAACTTGATATGTATATTTAAATATGCAACTATCAAGTGCTGCGTATCATTTAAATCAAAACAGACTGATCTTGCTTGTTTCATGTTTTTTCTCATCAGAAGTAGATTTGGGAACTATTTATGCAAGATTACCACGAAATCAAGAAAAACAAATGCTGTAGAATGGGTTTTGAAAGTTGCATTATTTACTGATTACAAACCGCATACAATAAGATTCAACGCCTTAGAATGTAGACTATTGTTCTGTAAGGCCTTAAGTATTTTGTGTGGAGTGATTTTCTGATGTGCATTTATTACCCAACAATACTGTATAGAATTGTCCAAAGGCGTTTTTGTTCAGATATAGCTGTGCCACAGATTTTTAGTCAAATTCACCAAATATCTCCTCGCGTGGTGCAGCTTCTGAGGGAACAGCTTATGGCATTGAAGGGAGAAGTGTTTTTGATTGATTTTATTATTAATTTTGTAATTTTACAAAGCCAACATTGTGTAGTGAAACGTTTGTTCTTGAACACAGTTGCATTTGTTAATTCTGAAGCTATCTGGCATTGTCTTGCTGAGATTTGTTGACTTGCTGTTCCATTGCTGGATGCAACTCTTTGGGAATTCAGCATGAAAATTTGACCCCTTGCAAGTTCATTCCATCCTGGCAACTGTGGCAAGTAAACAGCTATAAATGCAGACTGAGCACACGTGACCGCAGTGTTATGTTGACCAGCTCTAGAGTTTGACTATAGAGAGGTAGATTGCAAAATTTAGGGTGGAGAGCAAGGGTTTGACAGGTGGGCTAGCTTCTGCACATCTCCCTCTCTAAATCCTTCAGCCAATCAACATCCAGACTCAAGCCGTGCCGCCTGTCTGCCCTGCAGCTCCAGAAGGTGTTCAGGGATACAGATGTTCTCCTCGGGGCTGCCATATCATCTGTACCTGCTGCTTCCAGCCTATGCCAGACAGACGCGCTGAACTGGGCAGCCAGCAAGTTGCAGCTCAGCAGTGTGAGTCAGTTGTTCTCAGTTTATTTTACTGCTAATGCATTTGGCTGAAACTCCATAATGCCTTTTTAATACGGGTGTGTGATTATAGGTGTGGTGTGCCAACAGCCGTTCTGTCAAATCTACTGGGGATGCCAGAGGATTGGCTGTCAAGGTTGTTTGGCCCGCTTCAGTGGTACGTCTCTGTTTTCGCCTCTTGGGGGAGCTGTTTCACTGTGCACGTTCTCACACGTACAGTTGTGCAAAATACTACCCAAGTGTGTGAGTTGAAGGATGTTGCATTAGCCTTGTTGATTCATTCATCGCAGGCCACTGTTGGATGGGAGTGGCAATAATGGTGACGTGTGTTATACAGAGCTTAACATGATGGACAAATGCCTGGATGGAGTCCTGAACAACAATAACTATGAATCGGAGATCCTCAAGGTGAGCTTGTTGCTATGTGACTGGAACTAATGCATGTGTAGCTGTGTGTGTGTTCCGTGGGGGTTGAGCGTGCCACTTAATACAACCAGAGTTTGCTAGTCAAGATCTGTTGGCAGTGCTCTTGCTAATAACACGAGGCACTTCATTTGAAAGCTAGTTTCAAATGTATAAATGATCTGCAGTCATGAATTGTGTGTAATGACTTCTCGTCTCCAGAACTACCTGTCTTCCAGAGGCATGTCCTGGAGAGATGTTCTCCAGCAGGGCCTGCAGGGTCTCCAACAGGGAGCTTATTATCTGTCTGGTAAGTGCACCAATCCCAGTTACATTTAAAGTTTTTTTTTTTTTTTTTTTTTTTTAAACACACCAATAAATATAAACAATATGAAAGGTTAAAGTTGTCCATTAGGCTTAACAGGGTTAACATGATGGTCCTGTCAGTCAATGTCAGTCTCAATGTCATGGATAAACACATATCATATTTGTATATAAATACTAGACCTGGGTGGTTTGAGAAAAAATTGATATCACGGTATTTTTTAAGACATGCTGGTTTCACGGTATATTACGGTAGCCTCTCCTAGCTAAAGGTACGTAGTCTACCTGCCTTGTTAGCGGACACACCGGTACCCACCAACACACACACAGATTATGCCGTTAGATGTACAGTTATTACTGTTACGTAATACTGTGTGCCATTGCTTGCCATGATAAAGAGAGTAAGTTGTGGGTAACCAGGTCATTTCTCCTTCCTTTCAGATTATCGCATCTCTGCAAATGCCATTGTGTGCTTTAGCTGTGGACTGAGAGCCTTCAAGGAACTGGCCTACAAGTACAGACAGAACATTCCCCCATCTGAACTGCCTGGTAGGAGCTACCAAAGCATTAGTCAAGCTAGAGGCTAATGAATTCCTGTTGTGTCGGTGTACATGTCTCTATGTACACGCGTCATTTCAGTGTGTCCTCATGGTGTGTTCTCAGCTACTGTGACAGCCCGTCCCGACTGCTACTGGGGGCGCAATTGCCGTACTCAGGTCAAGGCACATCATGCCACGTAAGTTCAACCAAGATGATAATGATGATCAGTGCGTTAAGGTCCCAAAGCTTGATGTGAAGCTTGCTCTGTAACCACCCACGTTCATGTCCCATGTTAACAAATGCCACTAGAGGTAGTAGTGGCATTTCAGTACGTAACATGCACAACCAATGTTTTTTTCTTTCTTTCGTTTCAGGAAATTTAACCACATTTGTGAGCAGACTCGTTTCAAGAGCTGAGGGCTGAAAGATGTCCTCATAATGCCGAACCTCCTGTATTCCTTGTGGAGCAATAAGATGCTGCACAAATAATATACTTTCAGATTTCTACTTTGTAGTTAATTGTATCCCAGGCAATATACCTATGATTATCTAGCTGACACAAACAATCAATATCCAGTTACAATTGACTGGTTGTATTGAAAATAGTGGAATTTGGAATACTATGCATATCAAAAATGGTTTAAGATGCTCTTTAGAACGATGTTAGCAATTCCGTTGTTTTTGTTAGGTTGCATTTGTAAACTTTACCAGGGTATAGATCAACCATCTGTTTGTAGAGATACAGTAGACTATTGTGCTGACTAGATTAGAGAAATGCTTCCTTGTTTTTATATCAAAAATCTGTTGAGACACCAGGGCGACTTGAGCAATCTGTATGGATTAAGGCCATAAACTATATGTACACTTGCATGTTAGCTGTTTTTAATATACGTCTCCCTCTTAAAAGCAATTTGAAAACATTTAAAACTTTTTTTCTTTTAAGGGGTTATTTTTCTGTTGTACACACACGGACGCACGCACGCAGACACACACAATGACACTGTGACACTTCTATGTCAGGAACTCTATTCCTGCTGACGTGTAATGGCAGGTGCCAATGAGTAATCTAATGGCCTGTTACCACTTGAGGGCATTTGTTTGTTTGGATTTACCCCGCAAGTATTGGGAATACCATGTTTATGTTAGATTTATTTTCTCTGGGAAGGGGATCAGGATATTGTGTTGGATTTGTTTATCTATGGGCACTGGAGCCTCAATTACATGCTTTGCTCAGGATAATCAACTTCAAGATGATTTAAAGTAGTGCATTAGAGATGCTTGCTCAGGCCTTTGTAGTGGAGACTATTTACTTTTGGAGCCTGTTGTGTATAAATGCACAGTCTTTCAATGTATACTGTGGTGCAGTGTTGGTAGTACATGTATAGTTGGATTCATAATGGTTTACAAGGTATACTTGCAGAATCAGGAATGCACGTGTGCCAATACTATATTTGCTATTTTACCTGTTACTTTTTGCTTGCCATTAGGAAGTATTGTCCTGGAAGGTGTAGAGATTATTGAAGATGTAGTGATCCAATTAGATGCATCAATAAATTGAATCAATTTTCCATAGTTCCCAAGGAAGCAAAGTTGCTGAATTAAATTCAGTTTGAGCTCTACAATGTTTTAGATGTTAGAAATGTGTGCTGTTAACATAATAGATTTTACACTTAAATATTAGTTAAGAATTTTCATTTTTTATAATATCAACAAATACATGTCACCCACATCTAATCTAACATTACAAGGACAGTTGGAACAGACATAATTATTGATAAAATTAGTTATTTATTTTCTCAGTAGCTGCACTATCCAGTTATGAGGAAATTGATATTCATCCTGTACATTTAAATGTACCATAATTTGATTGGAGATAAGGGGTTTAATTAGATTTTTGATGTAGATGGCAAATGTAAAAAGGAATGTCTACATTTTATAAACTGAGTTTATCATAAAAGATATTGGGTTATATGCACACACATCTAGGTAATTTAATTCCAGATCATAATTAAGTGGATTTCTTTTTTTATTTGAATACAGACTTTGTGAAGATTTTTAATTGCAAGTACTTATTCTGTTTAGTTTCTTTCCAAAATGCCATTTACCTATTCGCTGTTATAAGTTATTGTTGCTGATGATTGCAATGGATAAATGCTGTTTGGGAAACCAATTAATGCGGGTTTGTGGGGTTAAAATAAATAGACAGTGGGCGTACTCTTTGCTTACTATATTTCTGGTTTAGTGGGGTGTGTTGATATTTTCCCTTCTCTCCCCAAGTCATACTGGAATTCTTTAGTGGCTTAGAACCTCAGCAAAGGCACAGCTGATTTCCCCCTGCAGTGAGGCAGTTTAAATTATTCCTTACAGGAGATCAACCTAAGCCAACAGCCAGCAGTCTCAAGCCGCTCTGATCAGGAATGGTTGTTAAAGAGCTTTAAGGGAGTGCTTTGCATTCTCCACCATGGGGGCATACTTTGTATTCTAGGGCAAATATTGATGCACTTTGTGTGTGGACCAAGCTGCTCTTAACAGTATGACCAATAAAACAGGCAAGTCTTCATTCTAAGGATGAGCAGGACTCTCAGAAGCATTAAGTTCAAAGCAGGAACATCTTGGTTCATAAAGAGGCCTGGGAAACCATAATGCAGTGCATTTGTCTTAACTCAAATGAGTTGTTGTAATACATATAGGGAGATGGGGAAAGGAAATGAGCAATCCACTGCCTTTTGATGTGTACATTGCAGTATCAATGCTAACGTGATATCTGCATTAATACAAGTAAGAGCATGTGTGTATCTATGTGTATATCTAATATGGCACCTGATTTTTCCATGAGAACTTATTTGGAAAATACAATGAAAAATACAATGTTCAGCATTCAATCCTTTAATTTGAAATGACAATTTGCTGTTTCTTATTCACAGAAATGTTATCCCTATCTCATTCACCACGACAATGTGATTAATACATCCAGTTTCTCAAATCAAGCAGGTACAGCATATAGATGATCCTTCTATATAAATATCACTATATTAGTTGCTTGTTCTCTGTAGCCTAATACTTCTAACACTGGCTATATAAGTAACTGACAAAGATTAATTCCCTTTTTAAATCCAGCAATGACTATATATACATACATGTACAGTATATGTTGCAGCATAATTATTCATGTAGCCTACAATCTGGTATCTTAAACACCCACAGAATCCGCAGTGGGTGAACAAAATACATGAATATATTGAATGCAAAGTGCATATGCTGGGATACATGAAACAATATAGTACAAAGAAAGTGCTCTTTACAGTTGGGGAGCATTTTAAAAATACATTTAGCCTTAAATCTTTTTTTTTTTTTTGTACCAGAGCAGTCAATGCCTTGGCACAGTAAGCTGCATATTCCATCATTGTTGGAAGGCTGTCAAAATAGACTACAATGTGAACACATTGGCAGCAGGAAGCTATATAGTAATTAATTCATTTCAAATAATCTGACAAGCAGGTTATATGGTTCACAGAGAGTCAGTGCTCCTGCATCCTGGTGTAAAGTGAGCCTTCACATCTCGCCAGGCACGCTACACGGCACTAAGTGGCTGAGAGAAGGCTGGGTGACGTCCACGACTGTTCAGCACACAGGTGAGGAGCTGAGGGACGAGGACCTTCCCCCCCCGATGGTGGAGCTGAGGGGTCTGACCCGGCCTGCTGGAGGTGAGGGCTGGGGTAGCTGCTTCCCGTGTCATACGCTCCCATTGGCCACAGAGGCCCAGACCACGTGCTCGGCCAGGACCAGAGGCTGCCGGTCTTCCTCCTCGCAGATGGCGAACACGGGCACGCTGATGTGGTCGGCCTCGCCCGGAAGCTGGCAGGAAGAGGAGGACCTCGGACGGTTCTCAGAGGAAGGCTCGGCGAGGTCCGACGTCCCCGAGAGCAGCCCCAAGCCAGGGAAGCAGGGCCGCCGCAGGTTGCTCGTGGAGTTGAGGCGCCGCTGCCTCTGGCCCGGCTGGCTCAGCAGGTACGAGGCGTTGCCGTGGAAGCAGTCCGGTGTGGGCCTGTGATCCGGGTGGGTGACCAGACTGGATGGTGCCTGGGATGATGATGTGACAGCCATGCAACATGTGTGGGTTAGGACTCAATGTAGCTTCATTATGATGAATCAACGTGCCATAAAGACACACACACTGTAGAAGCATTACGTAATGGTGCTGTCATCTACAAAGGTACACGGCTTGGAGCATGGATGAACAAATGTTTTACGTTTGTCGAGGTCCACGTCAGATTGAACCAATTATGTACAAGGCTTTCTCCTGACTCCTGACTCTTTTTTTTTTCTCTCTCTCATCGCACTTATCTGGCATTTCCTGTGTAAATTTAAGTTATTTTCAGGCATTAAACTGCTCATTTGGTTATGGTCGGGAATTAGTTACAGTATATGATTATGAATAAAGGTTCATTCATAAGGTTTAATAGGTATATGGAAGAGATATGCGCCGACTGGTTAGTAATATGACGTGGAGTCCTGGTTGTACTTTCTTGAAAATCTTCAAGAGATGCCTACTGCATTGGTGAGCTATGAATCACCCCCTGACTGTCCAATAACGGGCAGCTGATGAGTCAGCGTAAAAATAGTAAAGTGTGCAACAACACTAACGGTGTCCACCAGCTTGGTGAAGGGGCTGGAGGAGTTCCAGCTGCACCACTTCTTATGGAGCTGAGGCAGGGGAGGCAGCAGGTCTTGGAAGGTGCGGACGCTCCACGCCCTGGGACGGGCGCTAACGGAGCTGCTGTCCTTGGCAGGCCGTGCACCAGTCGGAGAGGCTGTGGGGTCTGGCCAGTCCTTCATAGGACTGGGACCGGTATCGCTGTTCCGGAGATGCCGCTCCCGCTGCTAAGAGACACACACACACACAAATAAATACAAGTCTAAGCAGCCTTTTTTAGCTAGCACTGCTACTGTAAACAAATGTCTGCTGGCAATATAGTTGGCCTATATTAGAGCATCTATATGAAATAACAGTAAAAACACAGAGATAGAGTTAAAAACATGGGTAGCCAGATCTGGGAATTTATCCTAAAATAATTCAGATAGGCTACATATGAACATACATATGAACATACAATTAATTATTATTATTATTATTATTATACTATTGATTTTCTTTTTAGCGTAAAACTCAATAGGTGCTCTAATGAAATCAATGATAAGATTGTGCTATTCAGAAATGCTTAGATGTTTTTGTACAAAATAGACTACTGTACACAATGGATACACTGCACTCCGACACCTACTCCATTATTTTCCATTCATCCCTTAAACTGACTCACAGAAGAGTAGACAAAGAGAATAAGAGAGGGAAAGAAATGCTATCCATCAGCTGTTGTTGTTGCCACCCACTACATTTCTGACTCAAAGCGTTACTTGTTTGCTACAGGTTGTGTAGTGTACTATCTTAATGGATTGGTAAGAGAGAACAGTAACCTACTGATAAGCCTGGCCCGGGACAGTCACTCAAGGAGTGAATATTGCTGATATGCATTCATTATTTAATTACAACAAAGCGGCGCATGGCTACTAGCTGGGGTTGTACAATGATTTCATTCATGTAGTTAGTTTCTTTATGTAATATACTGTACCATACAATACCAAGGCCTTACTACAACCTTTGCTGATACACCAATGTACAGGCCATCTATCCATCAAACTAGACTACCATATACTCTCCTGGTAATCAGCTGCTGGCCTGAGAAGGACAAAGCATTGAGGCCTATCAGAGAGAAGGTAATCCTTACCACCGAGTCACTAGCAGCTAGCTTTGTCTGGACAAGAAATAAGGGGCTTTCAACAGTGTCACTTAAGTCTTTCGGACACAATGGCAACTTTGAGGTTAAGGGCACGCAAAATGAGATACCATTCAGTCATTAAAAAAGAGTATATAGTGTAAAGATTTTATAGGATTCATTCTTGCCAGCTTAAACTATATTACTATAGTACTTACTATGCTGCCTACTATATTACTAACACACAAACAAACTGGGTGTTGAAATGCATGACACATACAAGTGCATGCACGCGCACACACGTGCGCACCACATACACCAAACTGGAGCTGGGAATCTGGTTCTGTAGATAATACTCCATTAGCCTAGGCTGCAGAAAACCTTGCCAGTCCTTCAAAAAAGCTGCCAGGCTTGTCTTATGCCAAACTGGTATTCCAAGAGAATACAAAAGACTGCAGGGAGAAATGCTGGGTCAAACCCTTCGCTTCCTCCTCGATGATCCTTGCAGACACTGATGTGCTGCCTTGACACGCCAGCCAACCAAATGCACCAGTATTATTAGAAACACTTATTCAGTTCAAAATGCATATGCATATAATATAATACAATATATCTCCCAAGTCTGTGTTGGTATGAAACGGCTTGCTCCATTGGCTCCCAAACAGACACTGGAAAATGTACAGTATGGTTATAATACGTAGAGTATTGTACTGTTATTATACAATATATATTATATGCTAACAACTGACTGTAGGTGCAGTACAGTGTAGTCATTAGCTAACCTTTCCAACATTTCCGTAAAGAAAATACCCATCTTGTGAGCATTTAAGAGAGTTGGAACCCCTAACCGCTGACAGAGAAAAGCTCATACCATGTGTGGAGAGAAGGTCAGCCGTGTGGGGCTAGGGGCTGACAATGCTATGAACACCTCATCTGCACCCAGGTCCAGCTCCGTCAGTCCGCCAGAGGAAAGTTCCACCCCCGCATCGTGGGCTATTTCACAGTCAGCACTGACTGGAGCAGGGACAGTCAGGAGCCATATTATTCACTACAGCTTGAATTAAAGGAACGCTTTGTGTCATTTCAGTGACACCTACAGTAATGTGATGTGTGCTTGTGTGTTTAGGGTGTATCTTATAAAAGTGTGTTAGATATTTGTCTAGTATCACCGTTATATAATGTAGCCTGGTTAAAATAAATAATCCTGATTTTGCTATATTCATTCATTCTTTTCTTAGCTTTGCATATCAGCGTTATGTATACTGTAAAACATGAATCAATCATCAATTAGCTGAAGTAACAGTGATCCAGTGGCCATTTAAATAACAGAGAAAGTGTATTTTGAACTGGATAATTGTATCCGTCAACATGGTTGTCTGCTAGTATCTGCCTTCCAAAATCACTGTCAATCATTTTGGTTCTGATAAGTAGGCCCAATTGTCCGTGAATGATTTTTTGACCACAAGGATGCTTTTTACAGTACAATAGCATTCAAATTAGATTTTATAAAAGGACATTTAATGGACAAAAATGGTCCATCTTGATAGAAGAAGAACGTAATTCCAGGTGCACACTACACGATTTCAGGCCGATTTGGACCCGATTTGGTCGTGACCAATGCATTTTCAGCATCGGGACAGAACCTGGCTCGTCGTGAGCGACGACAGGCGTCGTTACTCCGTGTAGTGTCACATATTCTAAGATAGGCTACGAGACATCTGAGATGCCTCAAGACCTCCCGACGAAAAGACTAGCGTGTTAGGATTTATTTTAATTTTCTTGCCTAGTTTGACATCCCCTACGAGGTGCTTCGACATATTCCTTCATGTTAACCAATAGGATGGATGCGTATGCTACTAAATACACGTTTACCAACTTTATAGTTTGGTACAGCTGCAGATTAGTCTATTCTATTGACAGCTAGGGCATGAGAGGATCTGCACCACTGCTTCAGAGCTGTGCCATTGTGTTTGTGTGTGTGTGTATGTGTGTGTGTGTGTGTGTGTGTGTGTGTGTGTGTGTGTGTGTGTGTGTGTGTGTGCTTGAGAGAGCAAGGATCGGA
>JAODUK010066950.1:0-16948 GCA_027564635.1 Typhlichthys eigenmanni
TGGGGTCCCTTACTGAAGCTGCTGCCCCCGCGACCCGACTCCGGATAAGCGGGAGAAGATGGATGGATGGATGGATTCAAAGTGGTACAGTTCCTTTCAAAATATTGGGATTTTCCATTAGAAGGTTGGTCCAGTGTAATTGCTGCTTAAAGCATGCAGTACAGTAGGGTTTGTCATCATGGAGACCCGCCTGGCAGAAGAGATCTGTTTGCATAAAAGTCTAAGAGTATTTGTGTGTGTATACACAAATAATCTCTTTGAAATACACCACCTTGTCTGTATACAAGAGATTTTCATGAGCAGAAATAAGTCATTTTGAATTAGCCTTGGTGCACTAATGTGGGCACATGAACAATTCTATTGTGTGGGAACAAAGCCCTTATATTATCATATCAAGGCTAGACAACTTAACAAAAAAAAAAACAACAAAAAAAAATGCTTGAAATTGGACGGTTGCCTAAATAAGAGATCTGAGCATCCAGGCATGAAGAATGACTGACAAGCGAATAAAAAAAAACAAAAAAAAAACACTGGCAGCATTAGAAGGAGATGGTTGAAGGAGGGAACAAGCACAAAGTAATAATTGGCCAACTGAAATCTCTCAGAAGCCCCCCAAGCAACAAAAAAAAGAGACAACCAAACAAAATAAAATGTCCCAATTTTCCGCACAGGGTGTCTGTCTGTCTGTCTGTCTGTCTGTCTGTGGGAGCAATCATTAGTGGTCTTAAAAAGTCAGAGGTTCTGCCTTGGCTGGGAAAAGTTAATCTCTTCTTCCACCAGTGAATAGAGTTTATTTATGCTTCCCAGCACAAAGTCTGTCTCTGTAAAGACCTGTGGAAGGAAGCATTACTGCAATACTGTGTCTAATTGGAGAACTCAATAATAGCAACAGCAGACCTCACAAGCTGTCACTTGCCTGTTTCAAACTTCGCTTGCTGTGACATCTCTCGTTTCGAAATCGCAACGTGTCAAAAAGGATCGGTGCCAGTCCAGCATCAATGGTAATGATTCTGGAAACTATCTTTAAATGACATATAATGACATCTTCATGGTGTGCAGAACTAGTGAGGAGTGTTCTCCTACTGTTACCCCGCGAATGTGTGGTAAATTGAGTATGGAGTATTCTCACTGGTGGCTGTACGTTAATTGGTGACCACTCATTTAAAATACACATTTAGCAGACTTCATGAAGGCAATTGTTTTACCCTTCAATGACTGCCATGGCTGAAGTGTTCATACTGTATGGGTAGGAACAACAGTTCATTTATTGAATGTTTATTCTGGTTTTAAAGTCCCTGCACAACCCCAAGTGTTTTGAGTTTGAACTTCTACTGTATATATCAAGTTGATTGACATTTCCCTGACTCTCCTAAGTCAGAGTATTGCACCTGTTAGCGTGGGACGACGGCACGTGATTGTTTCTTTAGACTATACGCTGTTTTATGACCAGTTTAGTTCTGCCCAGCTTCAACCAAAGACGGGGTCTAATGAGCCAACCCTAATTAACACCTGTGTGGCTGCTTTAAATGTGTTTCAGTTAGATTGTTGGCTTAAAGGCAGGGTCAGTCATACTCGAGAACGCTTGCTAACTTCAAGCTCAAATCAAAATGTTATCCCTCTGCGGCATCGACGCACATTGTGAAGCAAAGCGTTGTGCTACATCTAATATTCCAATACTTACACAGCCCTGTCTCCGTAAATAATAATATAAACAAAGTGGCAAACACAACATTGGCTCAACAACCGTTCGGTGTGCGAGGAGGACTGCGGAGCTACTGTATACTGTTTTGATTTGAGCTGAAATTTAGCAAACGTTCTCGAGAATGACTGACCCTGCATTTAAGTCTCTAATCCAAGTAAGAAGTGTACAAAATGAGCAGTTTAATAGAAGTGAATTAATAGCAACATGTCTCTGCTGTGTACAGTAGACCTGAGACTCATTGACATGGTGAAGGTTACACATTTGGCGTCCTGTCTTGTTTGGTAGCACAGTGCAAATAACTGTTCTGTCCCCTGTGTGTGTGTGTGGGTATGTGGTGTGGCTTTTGGGATAGCAGGTGGGCAAGCAGAGTTTCCGGTTTATGTGTGTTGCGTCTGTGCATGTGCGAGCGCGCGAGTGTGTGTGTGTTGGGCTGTGAAACAGCTGTCTGAGACAATGACTCTGACGAAGATGGATGAGATGCCTGCACAAGAAGCTGTCCACTAGCCAGAGATACACACCGCCCTAGAGCAGAAACAACCCCTCCCCGCTACCTCCACACGCAGACGACCGAGCTCCCCGACACACACAGTCACACGCGGTGTGTGTGCTCGCCTCACATTCGTTGACGGTTCGGGGGAAAGTTAACCGAGTGTGTGGCCGGCCTCTACCATGCTGCTGTTGTGCAGCCTGCACAGGCAGACCTACAGATAGCAGCGGAGAGGACATTGGCAATACAGCATTTAAAAAAAAATCACAAATGCCTGTAGACGTGTTTCTCCATGCCAGCTGACACACAAACATGACTGCACGCGCACACGCACAGACGCACTAACCTATTACGTACGATACTCCTTGAAGAAAGAAAAGTGTTTATTGGATTTTTGTGAGGTTTGGCTATTTGTCACCTGCCTGTGTTTCATCCGGTCAACACCACGCTATTGCACTAGAGTCAAATACTGTAGCACTAAACTGTTTGACCTACATGCGCACGCACGCACACACACACGCACGCACACATGCACACAGGCACGTACACTGTACATTTAAAACAATGCTAATGGCATTAGCACTTTTTTTGTGTTTTTAGAGACGGACGAAGAGTGAAAGAATGAGGGCTTGTGGGTGTAGATTTATATATTTGTACTGTCACCATCCTTATTGGCTACAGGGGTTAGTTGTTCTGTTTGCTTGGACAGGATGCAGGAGTGCTGCATGACAGGTAGACTAATAAGAGGAGACAGAGATAGTCTAAGAGTGTGAGAATTGGGCCAGGAATACACACACACACACGCACACACACACACGCACGCATACACACACGCACGCATATATACACACACACGCACGCACGCACGCACACACACAGCAAACCTACAAGAGAGGCGAGCTGTCCTTGTCACTGCCAGTCAGCAGTCATTAGTCACAGAGGCGCAGACAGCCAGCTTGTATAGAACATGTTTAGATACACACGGGGGGGAAATAAAGGGAATGGCTACAGGGAGGAGACCGGGGAGACTGTCTGATGTCTGCCATGCACTACATGAGAGAGAGAGAGAGAGAGAGAGAGAGAGAGAGAGAGAGAGAGAGAGACCACAAACCCACTTTGAAAGGATTGGTGACCAGTAGGATAGGACTTTGTTAGGACTCTGTTGTCTGAGTATTTGTTCCGCCAAAGGCACATGAAGTTAAGCATCACTACTCAATGGGATTCTTTCCACTCCAGTATTGTTTAGAAGAGTAAGATTATAGCCACATTAATGGCATTTATATTTGTTTTTTTTTCCATATTCATATGTTTTATGTGTCTTTGTGGCATACACAGAGAAGACATTAAGACATTAGACTACTCTGATGCATTTTCTCATTGATAATTTGGCTTTTCAATGTTGATCAGTCTCCCCCCCCGCCCCCCCACAAGCTATCTGACATTTTCAATCACAGCCACCGAGAATTTACTGTACTTGCTTTGCATTATTTGACTCTTTACCAGTATGGACTGCATTTATATAGCGCTATATAGCCTCACATTCACCCGTTCACACACAATCATACACCGATAAGGATCAGACAGGTAAGCTGTCGCCCCTAGCTCCTCGACATTTATTAAATCAACATTATCGCAGAAAAGTTAGCAAAAATCATGTTTAAACCTAAAAGTATTCAGTAGTTATTCATTATTTCCTTTGTTATTGTATCTCTCCCCAATCCCCCCCCACCTCCCCACACACAAACAAACACAAACCACAAAAAAGAAGGGGAAAAAAATTGTATTAGGCTAAATTACATTAATTCGACAGCTACCGCACAGCAGGGACCACCCTCCCTCCCACACACACACGGGCACACACACCCCCTCCAGCCCTCCTCTACCTCCCTTCACTTCAGCACTAATGTAGCAACACTTTAGTTTAACACCAGTGCAATCACCTTGCGCCACAGGAAACCAATCCCACTTAAAACAGACTCATTTGTCCAAGATGACTTAGTTTAATCTCCATGTGAGCATGTGTGTGACGAGTGAAGGCCATGTATCAGCCTGTGCACATACAGTAAGTATAAAGATTTAGGACCATGGACAGTATGGCGTGTGTGTGTGTGTGTGTGTGCGCGTGTGTGCGTGTGTGTGTTTGTGTGTGTGTGTGTGTGTGTAAGCCTGGACTGGAATATGAACCCACAAACTGACCCCACCCCCTCACAATTTTTCCATTTGTTTTTAATATTCTGGTCGTCCTTTGACCACTGGCGACATTAGACTCTCGCAAAGCAGGATGGTTTCATCCAGTGACACACACTCAGACACGCACACATTTAGTGACGTTCCGTTGCAGAAAGGCCATGAATAAACAGGATTGTGGAGACTGGATAAGGTGCAGAGAGAGAGAGATGCAGAGAAAGAGAGCAAGAGAGATTCTCAGTGTGTTCGTGACACAATCCCCATGTCTTGACTTAGAGGATTGGTTTGCTCTTGGATGCTGCCTGTTTTAAAAACACACACACACACGTTCATAGATGTGGAACACGATCACATACAACCGCACAATAGTACCACAGTGTGCTATTTTTCTATGTTTGTGTTTGTGTGTGTGTGTGTGGGTGGGAGAGACAGTGAGAGGTGCATTTCTATAAAATTCTGAAATATGAGTGTAATTTAAATTTCTCTTTAGGTGTGAAAGGGAGTGGGAAGGCATGGCATTTTATGTTAAATGACAAATAAAGGAGGCGTGTGATTTATTTAGTGTCGACACAGACATCAGTTCTGCTCTATTTCACAGTTACACCTGTGAGCTAAACAGGACACATAATTCAAACAGATATGCATCTTCCCTGTAAACACCATATAGAGATTCCTTATTTGTCTGCTATACAGTATCAGTTGACACACTGTACTGACACTAGAAAAATGTACATTAACAGTGGAGCAAAACAGCCTGGATTAGTCAGGACTATGTATGTGTGTGTGTGTGTGTGTGCGTGCGTGTGTGTGTGTGTGTGTGTGCACATTGGTTTTATTGTGTACTTGGACATGTCAAGTCAATTTATTTATGTAGAATGACATGTAGAAATACTTTAGCCATGCTTAAGACATACTAAGACGTACATTGTCTGTGTCAACAAATCCTGCAAAAAATTCAAAATGAAATATAAAAAGACTATATATATAATATAATCTCTCCTATATCGTGCGTATGTGTGAGACTGTGTCAGGAGAGGACTACGCCATTGTCTTTCTGGTGGTTCATTTTGCTGTTCTCCGGATCAATAGCTCCCAAATCTCCAGGGCTTCTGGGCACTGCAAGTGAAGTTATAAATTCTGAAGACACCGCTGACTAAACCCCCTGACCCTGAACACCTCCTCTAAAGAAATGAGCGCCATCCAGAATCCATATGTTTAGTTTCAAAACACTTAGCTTTCACCTAAATGACCTACAGCAGAAAGTGACTGGAAAGTTATATTTTGGCTTTTCAGTAAGGCAGAGACATTTTGTAACTTTTACAGGTTGAGTACACTGTATATTAGAAACACAGTATTTAACGATAGAATCATGAATTTAACCAAGTAAAATCTTAAAACTCATCTCTTTCTCTGGGAGAACTGAGGTTACCAGAAACCTTTAACAAAAGGTCTGTTATGCATGTATTACATTATGCAATCCTGAGAGCAGTTAAATAGTATCAGGAATCGCCGCTGTCTTCACCTGCCATTACTGCAATGCGAATATGTCCCTGAAGATTCTGCAGAGGTTCGCTGTCATCTGGTAATTGGCATAGTTATTTTATTTTATGTTATTTTACTTTATTTTAGAGGTTGATTACTATCTGAAAGTGCAGCCCTTTAGTTACAGTATCTGTCCGCTTTTTTTCTTGATTTAAGAATTTCAAAATGACAATAACTTGGCGATATGTGTGTGTGTGTGTACTTAAGGATGTTTTCTGCATGTGTACTGTACATACTGCACACAGTCGTACCTAAGCATAGTATGTGTGAGTGCTTACGTGCGCATCTGTCTTCATGTGAAGTCTGGCAGGCTAGTGTGCTAGATAAGAGGAGCAGCAGGAAGCCTATAAAAGCTTAATGCGGAGCTTCATATTTAAAAGGCAAGTCCATTAGGACTGTGTATCTCCATCGGTCCGCACACAGCATCTTGCTCCTGCCTGAAGTCCTTCTCACAGCCAGAGACCTCCCAACATCTGCAGCCTCTGGGACTGCAGTGGAATGGTGTGTCTGGAACTAATGTGTGCATGCTAGCACATTTTTAGAGCTGGCTAGTATGCTAACCTTCATGGTCTTGGGTCCTGTGGATTCTAATTTTGTATCTGGTTCAAGCAGGATTACCACGGTTAAGGTGTGTTAGCTGATAATGATACAGAAATATTAGGATCACCTCAAGTGATGTTGTGTGGTGATGTACAACAGTATATGAACTATGGACAATAGCAAACATTTTAACAATGTCTACAATGGTGGACTGAAAGATTTAGCCTACTATACACTGTGTTTGTAGAAAATGAAACCTGGTTCTTGGCACATCTAGTTTGATCCACTTGTTGCAATGCGCGGTTTCGATCCTTGGCTCAGATCTGTGCCCTTTCGAGAATAGCTTTCACTCGTCTGGCCTGTATGGTTTGTTGTGCGTTTGGGCTTGTGCGCTTGCTTTACTGTGAAAGAACAAATCAGTGAGCAGGAGGAGGAAGAAAACACTCCTGGGGGAACAAGGTATAACAAAATAATATCCAGAAAGACAGTTGTGACGAAAAGATCACAAGCAGGTTGATTTAGTTGGCAAAATTTTTTTAATTAATTAATTAACTGAAAAGAGTGTCAGTCCAGTTTGCCAATTAAACTGTGGTGATATTATTGGTTATGTTTAGCTACTGTTTCCTGATTTAGTGGGCCAATGCAGTATTTCTATTTTTTCACCATGCCATCATGTCAAGTTTTGATGTGGAGAAATATGACTCATTCGTTTGGAGAGCATCCAATCAGGCCTTTACTTCTTTGACCTCTGTTTTTATCTCCAAAAGCCTTTATATAAAGCCATTATATTATGAGCACAATCATATTTGTATAATATATTGTATCTCTTCTGTTTATGCTTTTATACATCACAAGGGCTATACTGATGTAATTTTTACCGATTACATTTCAATTTAAATTATTAAACCGATATTGATGTACCTTCCTGGTTACGTTCTAATGAGCATGCCCAGTCTTATATTTTGTGTGATGCCGGTAAACTATTCTGCACAGCCACTGTACAATGGATGTATTATAAGAACGGTACAAAGTTTGGACAAATCACCTGTAATGCGCGCAGTTAAGTGAATGGGAGTTAGTATGGTGACTTAATCTGGAGCCGTACATTTCACCACCAGTCACATAAATAGCCTCACTATTCGGCATACCCACAACTATAAGAAAGATAATGTGTACATATTTAACATAAATTCCTATAAGATGCGATGGCGCAATGTAAACACCAGACCCGATTAGGTGACATCCCATGTAAACAGGTAACCTGAAATTGTCAGTTGGCAAGATTCCATTCAGAAAGACAATGTCCATGTAAACCCAGCTATTGTTCAACTCTCGCTTCACCCTTCCTCTCACTTGCAGAAACATACCCAGCCGCATGTTATTCTCATCTCCCCTGGTCCTGCATCACATTCTCCCAATTATTCAGAGTCAATGTGGTTCGGGCGAAAACAAAGTCTAATTTTAGGCATGTCACAAGCTAATTTGTGACACGTGGCTTGGTCTTTGAAAGCCAGATCACAAACCCAAGAGTGTCATGAAGAAATCAAGCTGGGAGGAAATAGCTTCCCTGTTTGATCATGCTAGCAGCCTTTGTCCATTCTTTCATTGTAACAATGCTCTAACTGAACTGGTGTTAAGTGGGTCTGATCATTGATGAAACAAGGATTATGAGTATTGTGTTTTCCACTTTCCTATCTGTAAAGGGATGGTCAAATTATTAACTGTGCCTATAGTTGGCTAACTGTTCTAGAAAATATTTTGTTTTACAAATCACCAATTTTTGTATCTCTCACTTATTGTAGTCAACTTAGTGAATGCACTGGGTATAATGAAGTACTTGATTTATTTCAAGTATGACTTTAATTCCTAATTCGTGGATAATTTTATTGACTCTCAGCTGATGTGAACCACATTTTCGCTCTGAAAGCAATGTGTACGCCAAAAACATTATTTTTCTCTCTTTTTTAAATCCTTTGTCAACAGGCCAGAAAAGACAGCATTTTGTCCTGCTGTCTCATTCAGCTCAATAGGCTCAATAATTAGCTTGTGGAGGCTGTCTGGCCAAGAGACGATGAGAAAATCCTTGATACAGAGACGTGAGTCTGAAAAAAGAAATATCTTGTTGGAATGATCTTCCCTCCCCACGTGAATCAGATGATCTATCACATCCTAATCTCTGTGGGGACCCACCCTGATTGACTCACGAACAAGCTTGGATTTTTTATCATCACTTCCCAACTTCCCTTGTCCTCAGAGCGCCCTATACTAAAACAGATGTAAAGATCATTGTAGACGGGGAGACAGATAAGCATGTGCGGGGGACACAACTTGTTATTGGTCTTGTTAAGGGATGTACATGTAAAACGTAGTGTTCCTCTTGCGAATGGCTATTAATGACAAACGTAAACAGGTCTAGTACACTTTGAAACAACTGTATTAATGAATAAAAATTAACTAAAACCAATAACGGTAACACCACCATTTGGACGGGTATTTTAAACATGATTAGCCTATTGCTAAAAATATAATTATCAAATGTTCTATAGTGCATACAAACTCTACAATCCAGCAGCCCCCATATATTAGCATCCCACCATACAGTTATAGTATACATATTGTAAGGGTTGAAAACAATTATGGGTTCTTGTTTAAGTAATCTGTTTAAAATAAAAAAAGTATAAAACCAGTAAGTATGCCTTCAGTGTAAATGTAGAAGCCAACAATAAAAAGTCCCCAAGAAGTACTCATGTGGAAACAAGGTAAAGAGATTAAAGCTGGGCGCCGCTATGTTGGAGTTTACCCCATTAGACGATAGCGTCACTTCCTGTGCCTACTAGTTGTGGGGGGAAAACTCTGACTGTCATGTGTGCATATATACCAAACAGCATTTCAGAGTACCTCCCTGATCTGAACCCGAGTGGTCTTTTGTTGTTAGAATTATGTGCTAGCCATGGATTATCTATAACACAAGGATGCTCATACAGTAAGTGGGGACATTAAGTCCCCAACACTTGAGTGGGCCATGTTTTAAGCTTCCATTGCTGAAGCTGTGGCAGAGAGATGTGGTCTCAAGGTCTTAGGTGCTTCAAGGGACGGTAACTCTGAACCAAACGCCGGTGGTCAGGGAAGCCGTCTTATTGAAGAAAGAATTGTGAGGTGGAAAAAATCCGACTGGTAGAAACAGAGCTGGAGGCTGATGGGGGATCATCGTCAATTTCCCTGGGGGAGGTCACTGAGGTAGTCAAACAGTTCCACCCCAGGTATCGATGAGGTTTGTCCAGAAATGCTAAAAGCTTTGGATGTAGAGGGGATGTCTTGAATGTAGGGCTGGGCGTTATGAGAAAAAATGATAACACAGTATTTTTTTTTCACAGTAAATTGCAATATGTCTTTTTCTCTTCATGCCTTCATAGTTTTGTGATTTAAGCTTATTCTAATTTTAGGATTCAATATCAAAACATTTTAATTTCAACATATGAAGGTTTTGGCTCCATACAGTATGACACAGTATATGATGGCTGGAGAATCGGAGTAGCTGTGGCAGTACTGCATTCACTTTACCTCACCGCTGTGACGAAAAGAGAGCTGAGCCAGAAGGCAAAGCTCTCAATCTAACAATCAATTTTCATTCCTACCCTCACCCGTGGTCATGAAGGTTGGGACATGACCAAAAGGCGAGATCACCGGTACAATAGGCCGAAATGGGTTTTCTCAGGGTGGCTGGCTTCTCCCTTAGAAATAGGATGAGAAGCCAAGTCATCCATGAGGAACTGGGAGTAGAGCCACTGCTCCTTTGCATGGAATGGAGTCAGTTGAGGTGGGTCGGGCATCTGGTAAGGCTGCCCCATGGGCGTCTTCCCTGGAAGGTGTTCCAGGCACATCCAGCTGAGAGGAGGCCATGGGGAAGACCGAGGACTAGGTGAAGAGATATCTCAACACTGGCCTGGGAACGCCTTGGGATCCCCCAGTCAGAGCTGGTTAATGTGGCTTGGGAAAGGGAAATTTGGGGTCCCCTGCTTGATCTACTGCCCCCGTGACCCGACCACGGATAAGCGTTTGAGGATGGATGAATGGTGTACCCATTCAGATTGCAGCAGTAAAGGCATACAAGTTTCTGGAGTTCTACAACTATTTAATCTGTGGATGCATCAGTGAAATATTGACTTTTACATCAACAAAAATCAAACATCGGCGTCAAAGCAACGGAAGGTAGGCAAGTCTGTCTACATGTCCTTCCCATACTGTAGATATGTCTTACCTTGTCAGCTAAGTTACAGGCCTAAATATTATACTGTAGGTTTTTTCAACGTTATGAACATTAACAGTAGGCTACTTTTAAAATATGGAAATTTTAGACGTTATCAATATTATGTAACTTGTAATTGAATTAAATAATTAAATAAACAAAACACAACTAGTAATTTGTGTTTTGTTTATTTAATGATCTGTGCTTGGCCTTAGTGTGTTTGTGTACACTACAGTAGGCTACATTCCATCATGCGTAACATTTTGCAGTAATTATTGAGCTAACCAAATCTACAGGCTACAATGGCAAAGTTATCCTAATACACTTTACTGATATATGCGTTTGTGAGCAGCGTATTTGACGAGACCAACGGAAGCACGGCCCCATAGACTCCATAATAAACAGCCAATAATTAACAGAAAGATGTTCTGCTACGTTCGTATACAGGAAATCAGAGTGATCGGTACAGCACTGAGACGGTGTTTGTATTTCGTTTACTTCGCGTATACTTTTTTGCGTATACTTTTTTGTAATCTATTTATAGAGTTCTTCTCAGTTTGTTTGGTAATCAGGTCTATTTTGCTTGTGTTTTGTGATTAAAACTAGCATAATCTGTCTGCTTTTTATCCGATGACAGACACAATGTTTAACAGATTAGAGAAGTGAGTTGATTAGGACAAATGCTACTTCAGGAAAGTCTTAAAATTATTGCCCACCAGTGATTTAATTCAATAGCAACAATGTCAGCCATGTTGTACCCTTCATAGGCTATTTGAGCTTTCTCTGTTTCTGATGCGACCAGCCACCACTGGGTTACACCATGAGAAGATATATGCTGAATTTGACAAAAGGTGTATTAGCTTGCTGACTATGCATTGCTGACTATACCTTGAATTGTACTACAGATAGTTAAAAGCTAAAGGCACAGCATTGTGGCCGGTCTTTTAATTTTGACCTTCTTATCTAAAGGTACTGAACAGAATAACAGAGTAACCTTTTTGAGAGAAAAGTAGCAAATTAAAAATGAAATGTTGATTTTATTTTTAGTGTGATTCAGTAATAAATTAATTAATTTACTTTTTCCCCCATCTCTGTTATGTTTTATATTGAGTTAATTACAAAAAGATTCCTCTGTAATGTGCTGGTCTAATGTCCAAACACCAAATAAGAATTCAGTGATATAATCTTGTGTGTGAGTGTGTTTATGTGTGTGTGCCTCGTTTATTGTTTTGATCAACTTTGCATCTGCAAAATGAAAATTTAAGTATTTTACAGAAGCTACTTGCTTGACTCTCTTTGAGTCATTGTAACTATAGCAACATATTAGGTATTTTCATAGGATATAATAAAGTCTTTTTTTTCTTCCTTAGTTATTAAAGGTGCCTTTTGATTGTTGGCAATTACTGGGAATTTCTTCTGCCGCCTGACCCTGAACATTTCGATGGGTAATTCTCAACTAACTGCCAGACACTGTAGCTGAAAAGCCAAACATGTCTATGAACCCTATGGATATCGTTCCACTTACTGTAAAGGCAATTATGTACTGTGTGTGCATGCCAACGATTTGCTTTGCATTGAGGAGAAACTGCATGGCTAAATGATGCCATGCTAGTAGGCTGCTGATGTGTATACAGCATGAAGAGAAGACCCACCTGTTCACTTCTCATCTTGAGGCAGCGTCTAGGCTTGTAGAGGCACCCTATGTGTCAGTGTGTCAACTTTCCACGACCATATCAACGGCCTGACACCAGCCAACACACACACACACATACACACCTCTCAACCTCTGCCCGCCGTCAATCACTGTATCGGCAGTAAGCAACAGCGGGTGAGTAAAACAACGCCCCGTTGCTGGTGAAATATTGAGCAGATGAGATGCTGAGCTTGTCTGGTAAGGGGTGGGAGAGGGGGGAGGGGAGATGCTTGTCAAAAGGGGAGGAGGACAGGAAAATGGGAGAGGACGAAGCGCTACTAGCGAGGTAAAAGCATGTAAAAGCTTGAGGCTGCGGCTGTGAGACTCCAGCGACAGTGTGGCCTCGCTGAGTCACTCCTCGCTAGGCCTGCCTGTATCTCCAGCACATCGTCACGGCAACACAACCCCCATGGCTGGGACGTAGCGGATATTGTAGCACTGGAGCATGCAGTAACACCATTTTCTCTCTTGCCCTCGTTCTTTGTTATACATCCAGAAGTTACTGGCAGACACACCCTGGCTATTTATCTGTGTGTGTGTGTGTGTGCGTGTGCGTGTGTGTGTTTGTGTCTCTTACTGTATCTGTCTATCAACACACAAATCCATGCTTGTGTGTCCCGAAGCCGCACTGTAGCAGTTGTGCAGTTCCAAGCTTCTTTTCAGCATTTAAACACTAGCACAGAATTAACTGATCCGCATATGCTGACGCAATACTTAAAAACCTGCATTACAACGTTATAAAAGAGAAAGATGTATGAGACTTCTCTGAGTCATATTGTTACTGTACAGTATTTCAACACAGGTACAAAATAGACCAACCCTTCATCTAATCACACGCTGTAGCCCTTGTTAAATACTTACACGCTGATTATACTAAATGATACATTGAATATGGGTGTGTCAGCCGTGAGTACTACTGCGTTCTACTATCTTGGCAGTGCGCCTCACTCGGTTCACCTGCTGGGATAAACGCAGGTCACGCTGGGAAAATTGACAGCGCAGTGAACCTGCTCACATCCTACGAGGAGGAGCCGTGCGTGTTTGCGTGCACAGGTGTGCACATGCCCCAGACAGTCCTGTACCGTTAAGTTTTAGAACGTGTAAGTTCCAACACAGCAGGGGGCGTTTAGGGGTGACCCTTGCAGGTCTGTCCTGGCTGCACCTAAAGACTCACTTGCTTTCACCCTACCCTATATAGCTGTACTTAAGGCTGCTTGGGTAAAAATATCTACCGAAAAACATGATTACACTACAGTAGATAAGGAACAGCCAAGCATTAAAAAGAATAGACATGATATGTCTTTAATATAACAATAACAATATATACTGTAGTTCAGGGCAAGCATGTTGATCATGGATTATTTTCTTTTTTTTTTATGATTTGCTTATGCAATGTTATGTATACAATATATTACCTACTTGGATGTTGTTTGTAAATGTTTATTTTAAAGTTGAAATGGTTAAGGAGGTTTTTAGCACAAGCATCTACGTTAATATGTTTTCAGTAAAGGCATAAGATCCTTGGTTTTGTAAGCAGTCCACAAGGGATTGAGCAGGACAATATTTGATGTAATGTGTTAGTGCTCATTTGAAACATATGGTTTGGGATCTGAATTGAGTTTTTGCTACTAGAGTGTTTGTCCATTTCATCCTCTCAAATCGATCCAAACTATGACTGAGCAGTTCTTTTGTGCATGTGATATTAGCGTTGTGGTGTGAACAACAAGTGGTCTGGGATCTCATCACTGCTAAAGTGGTCCCAAAAGAGGGCTGAGTTCTCTTACGGGACCACTTACAGGAACACAAAGAGGGCTTGTTCAGTGAGTTCAGTTTGCTAAGAAAGTGAGTGAGTTCAGTTTGCTAAGAAAATAGCTACAGAAGCCTATAACATTACTTAACTGAAATAATTTAGGCATATTAGTTTTAATTAAAATCATCTTTTTTTAAACCAAATTCAGTGGTTCTTGTTGACTTCCTCTAACAAATTGTTTCTCGATCATTAATCATAAACCTAATTGCATTTGCATTGTTGTCTACAACATACCAATTGTAAATGAAAACAACACATCACCTAGGAGATGATAATGCACTTCTTATACAATGGCAGGCAATTTAGATTTTCCCTTAACAGTATTATATTTTAATGAAAACCATAAACACACTCAGTAGTCTAAAATACTGTATGTGTGTACATAATGGAATATTTCCGTTTTATTTATTTATTTTTGCATGTCTTAAGGTCTTCCAGGGGTTTCCTCACTACCTCAAAGCTCAAGGAAAATGCACAGGGCAGTTGTAAAAGGTGTAGAGAAGACACTAGCCGTTTAGTGTGGTTGTGTGTGTGTGTGTGTGTGTGTGTGTGTGTGTGTGTGTGTGTGTGTGTGTGTGTGTGTGTGTTTGTAAGTTGGGAGGGAGGGAGGGAGGAGATTGAGTACTGAATGAGAGCCACACACACAGCACACAGGTGTGAGATAGTCAAGAATTAAACCAACTCACAACTATACTATCCATGAATATGTCGACCATCTACTGTATGAACATACATTTTTTCTTGGTCACATTATACCAGACGTATACTTATTTCACCAAAACGTCAAGATACAAACAAGCTTTTTCCATGACTGCAAACAGTGTTTTCTATAGCATCCATTACATCACGTCTTTTACGGCTGTAATCACATAAACTCTTAATGTGATTAGATAGAGGCAGTACACCGGCTACAGTACTAATGTCAGTATTGGCTGTAATGGGAGGTAATGATGTCGGATTTGATGCTGCCAGGCAGAAGGACATGAATCAAAGGATTAATGGACTCATTCAAGCCGTTATCCATTAGGAGTAGTTAACTGGGGTGACTCGGCAGATAAAGCAGAGCAGACACAACAAGAAAAACACCTCTGTCCAAATTTGAACTAATGTCTGTCATCTTGGATTTTAAAATTGCCCTTTCAAGAATACAGAAAACAGATGCTTTGCATGGTTCTCTCTCTCTCTCTCTCTCTCTCTCTCTCTCTCTCTCTCTCTCTCTCTCTCTCTCTCTCTGTGTGCGTAAAACTATTTTTGACTGTTAGCAATCGGTGGAACTAGTCTCCATGGGTGAGTAGTTACATTTAGTGGTCTGACAAAAGTGTTGATTGTACCTGATTTTGCGATTGTATTTTGAAATAGTTTATATTTATTAAATCACAACAATCTTAGCTTTCCAAAAATACAGTATAATTAACTATACACTCATACATAGCCGTGCATATCCCGAAAGCCCTCAAACATTACTGACAGCCCGCTTGGATTTTAACAGATGTTAAAATCCAAGTGGGCTGTCCTAGAAGCTTCGGGTATTCGCTATTAATTACTACTAAAGCTTTGAATCTCCAAAAATAGTATTCGGCCAGCCCTAGTGTGAGTGTTTGTGTTAGAGCCTTTTTTTTCGGGATTTCCTTAGGCCATCAATGTTTCTATCAATCCCGTGAACGGGCAGGACGGTAAAAAACTATAAATGGGAGAGGATGGGACAGGTGAAGTTAAAACACGTAAGCTATTGCGCTTACAGTATATTGATATGTTAACTGAATCGGCCTGTGCCATAAATGAAATGATCTCTGTAGCCAGTTAGACAGAGCTGTTGTGCGAGCTACGAGGTGATAAGGGGTGCATCAATATTCTACTTAGTTTTACATGCTATTTAAAAAGAATGTCCATGTACTGTAGTGTACAAACACCACATCCCATAATTCATAGGGAACAATCGTTGTTGTCTCAGCAAGTCAAGCTAGACCAGAAAATTGGGAAAGAAAGAAGAAAATTATACTATACTAAATTATATTGTAAAATTGCTTAGCCTGGTTTTTTATGAATTTGTCCCTGTAATTTACCATTATGGGCAAATAAGGAAAATTGTCATCTAAAAGCTAGTATAATTGTCTAGCCTCCAGGTACGTCAGGGAGAGTGAGGCTATTTGAGTGGCTCGAGAGATTTACGGAGCAAGTGAAGTCACCGTAATAGCTCCCATTCACTGTTTTGTCCAAACGTTGTACAGTGGCTGTGCAGAATAGCCTACACTTGTCTCCAATCAATTTGGGATCACACAAAACAACAGTAGACTAAGTCCAAGGAAGTAATCGAGTAGAACCGTTTACATGGTAGAATTATTATTTTAATTGGGTTATGGTATGGGTTACTACCACTCTTCTTTGGAATGAAAAGTTAAATAATGTTAGGCCTTTCTCTTAATGTGTGTTAAGAGTGTTAATTGTGCATTTTCATTCTGGTTGGGCTTTTAACCTTATTCCAGTCCGAATAATCGAGTTCGTGTAAACGCAACTTTGTCTTTCTGTTTAAGTTGTTTTATGTATACCTTTATAAGCTAGGCTACTAGCAGCGGCGCGGGAAGTCAATTTCACTTAGGGGTGCTGGACACACACACACACATATATATATATATATATATATATATATATATATATACATACACATTTTTTTTTATAATGTAATTAATAATAGGATGATCCAAAAGTATCCCCCATGAGAAATAGAAAAAAAATAAGAAATA
>JAODUK010066971.1:537-16943 GCA_027564635.1 Typhlichthys eigenmanni
GCCGAGCCCCGGCATCCCCCCCCCCCCCCCCCCCCCCCCCAGAAACCAGAGCTCATGTATTGCTTATGTCAGCTATGCTACTCTGTGTTCTTTAACATACTGGTTTTAATTTACATATATTAGTAGACAGAAAATAATATTCTATTTCAATGTGTGGGTGTGTGTGTGTGTGTGTGTGTGTGTGTGTGTGTGTGTGTGCATGTGGAGATATTAGCTCATGTAAGGAGCTAATATCTGCTAATATGGAGGCTATTCTATATTTAATGCATCATTGCAGCTATTTTGTTTTAAATGTGGCAACATGGCAAACTATATTGCAACATGTCAATCAAGCTAACACCCGACCTTCTCTGCATGTACTTTATATGTAAATCTCATGTTCATGGCAGAAGCGGCTAATCTGCACGCACACACCCACACACACACATACACACACAGAGACCGTCCAAGATACACACTAACAACAGTAGAACAGAGACCCCTCATCTGCAAAATCCCTATTTTCCAGGTGCAAGAGGCCTGTGGAATGAAGCAAATGGTATTATCCTCCATCACGGGCATCAAGAGAACAGGCTATTATGCCATCCGCCATGCGACATGCAGGACAAATGGAGTTCACCACTTGACAAATACAGGGGTGAGTGAGAGAGGTGGCATGTCGTGCTGACAATGAAATGGGCTTAATGTTCTGAGTCTGATCTCAACATTCCACTCACTATCAATATATTGTTTTTCTCATGTACGTGTGTGTGTACAGCATGTCTATACGTAATCACTTGTGTTTTTAACCACATTGCTCTGCCACTTCACACTTATAGTATACATTTATAGATATACCTTGTACAATATATATATACTACACTACATACTGTAATGTACGGTATACAATGTAATGCATATTCCCCACAATTTTATTGATGGGTAATATTCTGTCCAAATAACCCAGGATGCCTCTGAAAGGATGTTTTCCCTTGGTTATAGATCTCCCCTGGTCACCCACTCTAAGTTGAGTGTCTCAGGGAGACAATTGGATTTCAATTCAGACAGCTAACACACAGTGACTCAAGAGTGCATCGTGTGTGGATGATTCGGACTCAAGAGGCTTTTCCTCTCTCACAAAGCAAACACCCTTCCATGAATAAGACATTGATGTGTCATGTCTCCAAGCTGTAACCGAGCTAAAAGGCTAAGTCAGCTATGTGTTGAGTGGTCTTTGATAATTGTTATCTTGTAACAGTCAGGAGCCGGTTTCCTGAAATGATCCACTTAACTCAGATTTGGTGCATGCAACATTTGTATAGCAATATTTGTGCCCACTTATACACACTCACGCACACATTGACAAGACACACATACATAGGCATACACTGTTTGGCATTCATGTACTGTTTTTTTCTATGTTCAAACAAAATTATCAAATATTTATGCCAGTGTTTACATTGTTGCATTTCTTCACATCTCTCACAACCTGCACATTGCCCACGAGCCACAGAAGCTTTAGTTTAAAGTTGAGTTTGTAATTGCTGCTTATTTGCATCCTCCACTTGTGACGCTATTGTGGATAGATGGTGGCGACTGGACAGACAGACAGACAAGACAGATTATTTAAGATATATATATATAACCATTTGTAATTAAAATGTTATATTTTAGTTTGTTGGTTGGACAGCAAATTCATTTTTAGACCATGTCACTGGCATCATATCTAACAGCATCTGCTTTTTTGTTTTATTTTTGTTTTATGTCATGCAATCAGAAAATAAGAATTCATTACATGTTTAAGTTTAAGAAGAGCATTCAAGCATAAGCCAATTAGTTATTAAGATGGAGTTTATATGAATTTGGTATTTGGCAAAGACAGGGCACATGGAACATAATTTGTTATTTTCTTTTTTTTTACAAGTATATCCACTTTTATTTAAATTAGTGTAGTAAAAACATCCCTCCACACGATGGCAGTATATCAGTAGTTAACATGCATCTAAAACGATCAGAGGGCTAAACGATTTCCCCCTTTTTCCGGTCTTAAAGTAAATAAATAAATAAATCATATCGGTGGCAGAATCTTTTCTTTAAGAGTAAGTTTGTTTAATTCTGATCAGACCACATAAAAGCCATTCGCGTAGTTTGCTTTAATTTAGTTGTATTACCTTATGTTCAAGATAGGGCTAGACCTATTTTGTTTTATGAATTAGAAAGATGAGGCTACCGAGTCAATAGCCTAAGCTGCGGTAGAGGTTGACTCGGGTTGACTACACGCCATGTGGATAGGAGTTCAACAGCAATACATTTATCAGTTAGGTAGTAGTAGCTTATGCATCTATTGTAGAATGGGTTTCCTCTTTATATTTAACTAAACTGGCCTATTATGTTACCTATATCATAGACATCATAGAACAAATCTAAATACGATACATACACCTGAATAATGCTTTCTTTTCACTTTTCCTTTTGTGTGTGTTTTATATTAAAACGTATACTTTTCATTCATAAGTTGCAGTTCTTTTAATGGCCAATAAAGTTAGTTAACTAAACAGGTATAATTATCTAAGAATAGCACGTAAACGAGTCAATCAAATCTAATTGTAAATGGGTAAAATGCAAAACGTTGATAGGGATGTGTTCTGTCACAACATAATCTCTTATCATATTCATTTATCACAGGGAGCTCTCATTTATCAACTGTAGCAGGGTCATTGTGGGGAATGGAATACTACTGGGGAAAACACTGACTAGTGACTTCAGTGGCGTCACTTCCAATATATTTTGGGTGAGGGGTATCTTATCTTCAAGGCAATATAAGTTAATATATACATCACTCATGTATTAGTTATGGCACTATAAATGTGCAATAAAATGTGATTGCTAGAAATGAAAATTTTCCAGGAGATGATGTTTGTTTTTCTAACAAACAGCTGCAAGACATTGTCCTTGGATTGACCTATATATACTTTGTCACTTAACAATTTAATTAAGCCATTAGCACAATCGAAAACTAAACATGCAGCACTACTGGTACAACTTGTAGAATTAGTGGTATACAGACTTACAGAGTGGTATACAACTAATTTATATAATGTATAATATAATCTAATGTCAAGTCTATTAAAGTGTAACTGCACCCTATAATGTGTTTTTGAACCGTATAAAGTAATAGGATTTATCTGTTAATATTGACAACATTCCCATTCCCCCCCCACCCCCTGTTTTGTATGGGCTGGTAACAGAACTACTCATATCTGTTAAAAATCACCCCAGGACCTGGCTGGGTTTCAGCGGTACACTCAGTACGCTCATACTTCATGAAATTCAAACGTTAATGGAGGTCCCCCTCTCAGCCCCTCCCCTCACTCAGCTCCTTGATGCATTTTTCAAGTGCAAGTTGTAGTGGGTGGAGTCAAGCTCAGAGCTGGGGTGCAGCTACACTTTATTCTACTGGGGTGCAGCTACACTTCATTCTATAAGACCTCTACAAATGTAATTTATAAAATAACAAAAATTTAAAATTAAAAGGATTTTACATGTATATTTGGAAATATAATAGTGATGTTTGTTTTTGTCAACATTGACTGCTTGGGGAGCTCATGTTTGATGGCTGCTGTAAATTTCTTTCTCTATCCCAGCAGCCACAGCCAGTGTGATTGACACTCAGGCATGGCTGAAGAATTACCAAGAGAAATCCAGCTCCTGAAGAGCCAGAAAGCAAGGCTGATTGACATCCTGAGCGCTGACCCTGACTTTGTGCTTCAGCATGCAGACTCTCGATGCCTGCTCTCACGCCAAGGCTACCAGCAGGTGAGATCTGTTTCCACTCCTTCTGAGAAGGTGAGGGATCTATTGGATCATGTCATCTTCAGAGAGCGGGAGGGCCTCCTGGATCTTTTAAAGGACCAGGCTTTGCAGGAAACCTTCCCCAAGCTGTTTTTCCTCAAAGAGCTGACCACTAACACACAGCTCCCTGCAGGTACAAACACTGGTATGCCAGCTGCTCTCAAAAACAATTTTTTTAGGGTAAATAATATAAATACATGTTGGTTTGTTTGCTTTTTACATAGGGAAAAATGGAACAAGGAAGAGAAGGGCTTCCGAGTCAGAGGAGACAATTCCTCCAAAGAAGACGCAGAACAATAGTATGTTGTGACGGTTTACACCATGCACTCCACACCCTGAAAGTGACGAGTGGTTACAAAGTCTTGTTGTGATTTTGCAAAGGTTCTGCCTTGGTGAAAGAGAAGCAGCTGATGAAGTTGGCCGGTGCAATCGGCCACTCCTGGAAAGAGATCGGCATACAGGCACTGAACATCCCCTCTGTCAGACTAGAGCACCTAGAGGAGGAAAACCCTCACTGCCACATGAACCGAGTGTTTGCCATGCTTCGTTTGTGGCGTATCCGTCAGAGGGAGCTCGCTACACCTGAACGCCTGCACGCCCTACTTGGAGAAGCCTTGCAGTCTGACGCCATAGACTTTCTACTGGAGACAGAATGAGCTTCTGCCTAGCTGGCCTTGGCATACACACTCTTGTTGTCATCGATGTCATGTGACTGTAGAGGCATAGCCGCTAACTGGTTGAGACGAGTAAAGAACATTGTATTTCCTTTTTTTTTTCTGTATAATGATCAAACTGAGCAAACTGTTGCGACTGAAAGAATGAGCTTCAGTGGCGGACGCTGTAATTGCAATGTTCAACAAGCCCTATCATCTTGTACTCTTAAGTCAACAGTGGTTGGGCTTGGTTCACTTAAGTAAATATGGCTTATATGTACTCTGATGTATAGCTACTGAACTTTCGTGAAACTTCTAAATGAAAGCAAAGGACCTGTATTTACAGTGGTAAGACCACCAGTCTTGATGTAATTATGAAAGTGTGTCATCTACTGTATGACTATGTTATCTGATGCTACTGTTTAGTAGCTCAGTTGATTGTTGAACTTATTGATTAGTAGTTAATCATTATCACTGTGAACTGTAGTAGCTACAGTTTTTATTTTTTTATATTATGTTTTGCTTTTTATTTTGTACATATTTTATCTTCTATTCTATGCATGCACTGCTCCAACATCAACATTTCCCCTCAGAGATGAATAAAGTTTGATCTTTTCTTAACACAATGTTGTGGTGAGGCTGAAGCCATTATACTTTTCCTTGAAATTTCTTCCTTTATCCCAGATAAAACTAATTAGCCAAGTCGTGGGACTCTGGGACAAAGGTTATCTCCCTCCCCGTCATACCATGACATACGGCCTTATATAAAGAGCTGCTTTGTCAGCACAGCATGTGCCTCTGTATGGGTTGCTCAGGAATGATTTCAACGGTATGACTATGGCAAAAGCAATCAATGAAACATGTAAGTACTGGCATCTGCTCATTTGAAGATTCATTTGTTTTATATACATTTGTAACCATTTGACCTTCTTTTGTTGATGTTTATCCTTTAGCCACGGGTGGGCAAGAGAATGGACAGGCCTCCTTGTGTGACCTGAACGGACTTGACTGTCACAATTCAGCGAGCCAAGTCTTCCTAACTGACACCTTTAAAATCATTTTAGAAGAGGTCCTTTGTAAGGGCACAGACCTCAAGGAGAAGGTAAAATGTAAATGTAAATGAATGTAAAAACCCAGGGGACACTTTATGCAGTAAAACAATCACATTTCTACAATACACCATGGATTCCTGAAATGCACACAAGCTAATACTAATCAGATTCACTGACTTATGCTGCATCAATGTCATCCCCCTGCAGGTTTGTGAATGGAAGGAGCCAGAGGATCTGGCTGCTATTTTGGACTTGGAGCTGAGACAGAAGGGAGAATCCAATGACAAGTTGCTGCAGCGAGTGCAAGATGTGGCCCAGTACAGCGTTAAGACTAGTATGACTGCTATACTGAATAAACAGAATAGCTGAGGAGCCATTCTTTGGTTGTGATTACATTAAGTACATTTGTCCCCCAGGTCACCCACGATTTGTGAATCAGCTCTTTGCTGGGGTGGACTACCATTCCATGGCTGGTCGATTCCTTACTGAGGCCCTTAACACAAACATGTAAGAAACCAATCAAATATGAATATATAATGTTAAATTAATATGTTTGCACCACTTTAAATACAAACTAATAATAATGTAAATCTGTTTTGTATTGTATTGCCTTCTCTGAGTTGGCTTAAGTTAGTAGTATTCAGTTAAATTAAATAAGATGTAATTGTCATTGATCATTTAGTTTCAGTAAAATGGTTATAACTTAGATACAATAGAATTGTTATATAACATCCACCCCTCAATTAGGCTACATAAGGCTAACTTACTAAAGTATACTTTAAAGTCTATGCGTTATCCAAGTTATTATTATAACATGCTCTTTTCTTTCACTAAACCACAACATGTGTTTATTGCAGCTACACTTATGAGATTGCTCCAGTGTTTGTTTTAATGGAGAATGAGGTCCTGAGAAGCCTGCGTCTGCTGGTTGGCTGGACTGAAGGCGATGGCATTTTCTGCCCTGGAGGTTCTACATCTAACATGTATGCCATGAACCTGGCACGTTACCAAACATTCCCGCAGGTCAAAAGCCAGGGACTGCGGGGCCTCCCACAACTAGCTCTCTTCACATCTACCGAGGTAGCGTATGGCCTAGCTCTGTGTGTGGCACTGAAAGAAATGTTAATGCTGAGGATTTAATGACTGATTCTGCCTTTCCTTATTTTATATTTTTATATTTCTTCAGAGCCATTATTCTGTGAAAAAAGGAGCTGGATTCTTGGGCATTGGGATGGACAATATTGTCTTGGTGAAAGTAGATAAGAGGTAGATCTAATGATTTTATTTTAATTTTCAGTAATATTCAATGGAAATGCAATTGCTTTAACTTTTCTTATGGCCTACAGGGGGTGTATGATTCCAGAGGACCTGGATAAAAATATCCAGATGGCAAAATCACAAGCGAGTTAATTTATGTTTATTAAGCATTCAGCTAAACACTTATTTTCTTTACATCCATACAATCATGCACACATCTGTACATGTAGTGCAATTTCAAGATAAAATCAAGTAAAAACAAATGTGAATTTACAATCTATTTTTAACACTTTCTTTCTCTGTGCATTATTGTTCTGCCCACTGTGTCATTCAGGGCTCTGTACCATTCCTGGTCAGCTGTACATGTGGAACCACAGTGCAGGGGGCGTTTGATCCCCTGGACCGCATAGCTGATGTCTGTGAGAAGCACAAGCTCTGGATGCATGTCGATGTAGGTGCTGTGATGCAGCAGACAGGAACACACCACTCGTCTGTTTACATTCTTCTGTGAAAGGCCCTGTTGCTCATGGTGGATTATGTTGTGTTATTTGGGACAGGCTGCCTGGGGCGGAAGTGTCCTCTTTTCCAAGAAACATAAACATCTGATGAAAGGCGTGGACAGGTATTAATATAACATCACGTTGTATGCGGATCGGTATGAATATCTGCGATTTTTTTTGTACAGCTAAAAGGGTGTGCTAACCTTTTTTATTTGGCCCATGTCTTTGTAAATAGGGCACATTCAGTGGCATGGAATCCACATAAAATGCTGATGGCTGGCTTGCAGTGTTCTGCCTTGCTGCTAAAGGACAACACGGTTTGACATTTTGAACCATCAAACATTTAAATTTGGGTTTTGCTTTAAAAAATTATATCAAAAACAATTGATGTTTGTTATACTTGATGTATATGTATGTTATTCCCCACTTATTCTCAGAACCTAATGAAGCAGTGCCACAGTGCCAATGCCACATATCTCTTCCAGCAAGACAAATTCTATGACATGAGTCTGGACTTGGGGGACAAGTCATTACAGTGCAGCCGCAAGGTTGACTGTCTGAAGTTGTGGCTGATGTGGAAAGCTATTGGCTCCAATGGCATGGCAGAGCGAGTAGACAAAGCCTTCAACAATATAGGGTAAAGTATATAACGACTACATCTCTGGAGAAGGTTAACGGCAGAATTATGTAACATTTGAAAGCATATGTTAAGTTATTGCGTGAGGTTTGCCTGTCAAAACATTGAGTAATTGTTTTGTGTAAAAGTAAAGTATTAATTAATTTCTGTTTATACTCTTTCAACAGGTATGGGACAGAACAAATTAGGAAAAGGGAGGGATTCCAAATTCTGGAAGAGGCAAGTTATTTCTGTCTACAGAAACTATTTGTGCACATTTAAATTTCCACTCGCCAAAACTGTATCTTTCTAATGAACAGCCAGAGTATGTGAACCTGTGCTTCTGGTACATACCACCAAGTTTGAGGGGAAAGCAGGGAAGGGCTGATTACCTGGACAGGCTGGCAAAGGTAATTGTATTGAACATGTATTTTACCAGGGAAGTCTCATTGAGACATGGGGGAACCAGGCTTTAGACTGATTACAACCATAGGCTTACAACAGATAGTCTGGGTAAATGACATCCAATGAAAAAACGGACACTCATAAACAGGGCGAAGAGAGCCGATTACAAACAACCAAAACACAGTGCTACTCATTGCACGGCTTCCGTCTTAAGCTAAAACACGTCCTGTCAAATTCAACAAACATCTCCTCACAGTCTGCTAGCTGTCTGCCGAAAAGAAGGTGTCGCTACACAGCCCTTGCTCTGTAAATGGGATCACTAACAAAGTGGTGCAGACCGCACCACACAACAGTATCTTATGAGAGTTGCAAGACACAGGAGGGGGTCACAAGATGATATTCTGAAATTAAATAACAATTTAAAATGATTAAAATGGCATAGTTTAGCCATAATTGTTAGTAGTACAGTTTATACATTACTTTGATGTATTCTTCCATTAGCATATATTAAATACTATCAAATATTAATATGGCTGTTATGTTTCTACCAACTCTGGGGATAGCACTCTGGGTGGTGAGTCTCTGGCACTGTTATTTTGGGGGGTGGCGAGCTGAAACGTTTGGGAACTCCTGTCCTATGGCACTGAAGGGAGAGGTGTTTATGCTTGGATTGGAACAATCTTCCCTCCTACATCGCTGCCTCCACCTTTAAAGTGCCTCTATATAATGTTCTGCCACTAGATGTCATACTAGAGCATCAGCACCACCTTTATGAGCTGAGAGCCCAAAGGAGGCCATAAAATCCAAGTCTCCACAAACATACATTTTCCACCTATATAGCCTAATGTGATGGGGTGGGTATCAAATTATATATATATATATAAAATTAATTTGATATGCATTAATCCATATATATATATATATATATATATATATATATATATATGGATTAATGCATTAACCCTCGCGTTGTCCTTATTCTTTGCGTAGCCATCGTGCTAGCGCGTACACGGCGTGCCCCCAGGGTCTATCCAACCGAACCGAAGCCACAATGTGGGTAATTTTGGATGTAGGACAGCGCAAGGGCTACACTTTCCAGCAGACCGGAATTGCGCTGGGAGTCATTTTGGCCTCAGGACAACGCAAGGGTTAAGTGATTGTTTACTTCATTTTTTTTCTTCCCAAATTAATGACTATTAGGTGGCTCCAGTCATTAAGGAACGAATGATGAAGCAAGGCACCATGATGGTGGGATACCAGCCCCTGGAAGGCCGTGTAAACTTTTTCCGTTTAGTGGTATTGTCCCCACTTGTGTCTAAAAAGGATATGGACTTTATTCTTGATGAAATTGAAAGATTAGGGAAGGATCTCTAAGTAGTGATTGGATTGTAAAACCCTACAGAACATTTTTTTTTAGATACAGGTATATAAGCTCTGGGTTTTGTGCTATAAATCATGGGAATATACATATTTTCTCTATTTTTTAAGTGATTTGGAGAAGCAGAAAACAGTGTTGTAAAAGCAAGGATGTTCTAACTTTCACTTGGTAAAAGAAATGCATACATATCAAACAACAGTGTAATGCATTATATTTTAAGTGGACAACATCTTTTGTCTATATGTCATCTTTATTATTATTACAATACACTCTGAAAATATTACATTCATAAAAATGTTAAAATAGGATGAGACAGATACTGTCCACTGTCACAGTAAATACAATGCAGCTGAAGAGTCTGAATACGGACAAGAGACACTGTTTGCCATTTCTATTATGATCCAGTATTTATTTATCTACTGTATATCAATGTTTATCAGCAGTGTTCAATATCATGTTCTGTGTAACTTTGTATTAAAAGATAATGTTATCCATGATGAATGTTATGCATACATATCTGCCTTTAAATTGTTTTGTGACGTATGTAATGTCACAATGATGAAGTTACCTATATGTCATGTCAAACATTTACCTAGCCTACATCACTATATTGATGATACAATATATGATAAAAATTACATTCAATGTTTATTAAGAAGGACTAACTAAATAATTGCAGTGTGGAGGCCGAGTGTAACTCAATCGCAATGATCTATGTTCACAAAGAATACAGAAATAGAATAGTTTAAATAAGGAAATGTATTTTGCTACTCGGGGACGATGTGACCAGCAGGTGGCGTAGGGTGATATTGTACGTAGCCTATTGGATATTGAACGTTTGGGTAATACATATATGCCTATCAGTATCATCAAATACAGACAAACGTCACACATAAACCCTGGCCACAGCAACAGCTTTTATACAAAACTATATTAGTTTGAGCAAAACAGTAAGAGCATAGTAGTGACACACGGTCAGTTTTTCCATTTACTTACTTTACTTCCAGATACTTACTTTTTAAACAGTTTTACCCTGCAAGCAGGCCTATTCTCACTAAATGCTGATAATCACACAACATTCCAGGATACCAATTGGCAAGTAGTCACTAAACGGGCCAAGTCCTCTTTCGCCGTTCCCTTACAAACATGGAGGCAAATGTAGATCATCCCAGACAACCGTAAACCACGTGGTTACGATTCTGACCAATCGGTATCCCCCCCGGGGAACACTTCCTGTAGCGTTTCCTGTCAGTGTTTGTAAACTGAGAAAAATTGGAAGTGCGACAATAAATATTAACCTGGTAAACTCTTGAAGTCGTAAGGTAAGCGGCCACTTTCCACCATAAGGCACGCATGATGCGTCACATGTTTTAAATAGCAATTATTTGAACTATTTCTACGAATTCTACACAATAAGCCGTAGTGATATTTTGTAGTAGGCGCTCAAGCCGCACGCCCTGCCTGGCTGTTGTGTTGGATGAGGCGGGGGGTGGGGGTTAGCATTCACTCATGATAGCAGAGTTGCCCTAAAGCCTAGCTTGCTAACTAGCTTTCTATGTCTTAGTCAGAATAGACCGTTGTCGTGTTTATAACGTTTAAGGTTTTTTAACTCGACTACGTACATTTGTGATATCACGCTGTTATGCGATAGTCAGTTCAGCTAAATGACGTGTACACACATGAAGTCTAGTGTTTCTGATCATATTGTACCGTGCTTTAGGTTAGTTTGATCAGTGTTTTAAGTGAAGTTAATAGGGTGTGTGAAACTGCTTTCTAAATAACTATTGGAGCTCTCATTTTCGAGAATACGTTATAAAACAAACGCCACGGTGCGTTTATGGAAGAGCATTGCGTTGGTAAAATAATAATAATGTGTGTTGTCTATAGGTTTGAACACATTGTAGTATGTTACAGTTGTTCTTACGGAGGAGCCTGAGAGGATGATTATTTTGGAAATGGTATGGGCATGGGGTTATTTAGGATGAGAAAGACACGAACCAGGTCCATTCCACCGACTCAAATTCACAATTTGATCTGATACTGCTATGCTCACAATATGATTTTGTCTTGATGCATTCTCCATTAATCAACTTTTTTTTTGTTTGCAGTCTGTGTCCTAACTTACCAATTTGCACAAAATGTTTCAGGGAACAAACTCAGTCCAATATACAAATTACTACATTGAAATGTCCCTTTTTTATAGAAATGGTAACACAATGCATACCACTGTGTGGTTACTTGTTACTAAAAGTAGTTTTTTTTACAGTTTTTTATATGAAGTCTCACTGAACAAGTGTGGGCTTCATATTACATTATTTATGTTGTCCTTTTCATAACCTTTCATTCCTACCCTTTGAAGTACTTACCATTTTACGTTACATTTTCTGTGTGTCAATCATGGGTTTGCATGCACCAAACCATTAGGGTTCTCTTCAAGCCTGTCAGAGATGCTTTTTAATAACAACACCTTCTGGCTGTATCCAAATTTCAATTACTGATTAAATCTAAACTGATTGGTGTAGCAGTCAAGTTTTCTATTAGAGCATGCAGAAGTCTTAGCCTCCTGTTTTGTCTACTTTCAGGCTTTGGCCCCTGATGATTTGGGTGGGTGTGGTCTCTTCTTTTACCCCTTCATCCTGAGCGAAGCCCCCTTCTGTTCCCCTTTACATACACGCATTCAAACCACGGAGATGACACACCATACCAACTCCACTGTCCGAGACCATATGAAATGGGTCAGTGAAAGTCTCCTCATCTCAAGAATCACAGTCATGGTGTTTGGGTTTCCACTCCTTCCCCGGTGCATTTCTGCCTTCCTCTTGCTTAATGCTGTATTCTCTCTCTCTCTCTCGCTCTCTCTCTCTCTCTCTCTCTCTCTCTCTCTCTCTCTCTCTCTCTCTCTCTCTCTCTCTCTCTCTCTCTCTCTCTCAGCGCTGACATGTTGTTTGTGTTGTCAGGCTGGTTTGCTGGGCTGCGAAGCAGTGCTGTCCAGCATGGCACTGATGCAGGCCAACAGCATTCCAGGCCAGAAGAAGATGATGATGTCACCATTGAGCCAGGGGCAGCGGGACAGTCCTGACAGCCACCAAGCCCAGCACAGCCACAGCCACCAGGGACACCAGGGACACCATGGCAACCATGGCAACCATGGCAACCAGTCCCATCACAGCCACATGGGCCATCCCGCAGCTGGGAGCTGTCCGCCACTTGTAAGAACGACAGCTACTCAGTAAACACACACGCACATCACAAGTCCGTCGTCGCTGCATGCTGCTGATGCGGCTCTCTGTCTGCGCTGAGGAACACTCCAGTTGTAGTGTGTAGTGTACTAGTGGCCAGTGTTGGGCATAGAGGTGAAGCGGTATGAACATTTCATATCACCATTATAGTGACCAAAATGATCACGGGTAACGGTTAAGTCACTGCCTTCCTCCAGATGTTCGTTGATGCAAAACAAATCCACATTACGCTGTGTCTTGCAGGTTGCCAACTGGTTCATGTTGGACGCTGGTAGGCGTCCAACCGTGAGTTGTTCAGCGCGCTAATCAAACACGGATTTAATGATAATTCATATTTGGAACGGTAATACTAGCCGTCTGGGATTTTACCGTGGTTTATCGAGAAACCGGTAACCGTTACATCCCTAGTTTGGCAGTAACTAGTTACTCTAATGTTATTATTTTTTCCAGTAACTAGTTGTGTAACTAATAACTTTTTTCCAAAACAGTCATAATATTACAATTACTATAATATTACAAGTAATACTGCATTACTGCGTAACAACAATGAGATATCTGGTCATAGCAAATTTAGGGGGTAGACTAATTGAACCAACCAGTCCAATAATCTGGTGTGAGAGGCTGCAATGTTTTTTTCACTTTGGGTGATTGTTGACTCCTAAGGTTAATTATTGTTCCAATAAAGAGGATTCTATTCTAAACAAAAGCCCTTAACTGATGATGATGATGATGATGATAATAATAATAATATTAATAATACAGTTTATGTATAGTGCTTTACTCAATGACACCTTACAAATTACACAATAAAAATGGAGCTACAATACATTTTCTAACAGTCAAATGTAAATAGTCAACTTACTGTTTAAAATATCTGTCAAATCGTCAGAGTAGACCATTTGGAATAGGTGTGTTTTTTAGGTTGGATTTAAAGATGGGGAGAGAGTCGGTGTTATGGATGTTTTGTGGGAGAGCGTTCCAGAGATGAGGGGCAACCTGACTGAAAGCTCTAAACCCCATGGTGGTTAAGCGTGCAGGTGGAGCAGTGAGATTGATGGAGGAGGAGCATCTAAAGGTGACAGTGTACAGATGTGACTGAGATCAGAAAGATACGGCGGTGCTAAGTTGTGAAAACTCTTGGAGGCAAAAAGCAGAATCTTTAAGTCAATACAGGGTTTTAACAGGGAGCCAATGAAGTTGTTAAATATTCAAGAATATGCACTTATGTAAGGAGTTCTGATAAGACAGTACACATGACGTAGGGCAAGATCTAATGGTGTTACTAGACACAAGATGTGTCTTACTAAAGGCATTTATAGTGTAAAATAGTTAATGCTAAAAGGTTTACAGAAAGAAACCAGAAATTAAATTCTGATGTATGTATAGGTGAAATGGCTAATCATTATGACTCCATGTATCTTTAATTATTTAATGTTTTAGCCTATTGCTAGCAAAACTTCTACAAATAGTACGTTTTTACAAAAGCTGCTGAATACTACCGCGTGTGTATGTTCCTTATTTATAGTTCTATGGTGTATTCACGTAACTCCGCCCATCTAGTCGGCTGAATGAAAGCATCATGGAGCAGAACTCAAACAAAAGCACAAAAAAAAGGCAAAACAAATCGCTCTATAATCGTAATCGAGGTACAATGTACACTTAATTTTGCAGCCCTAATGGGTGTAATGTCTCTGTTTGTGTATATACAAATGTATTCATCATGCCTGCTTCGAACCCTACTTCTGTGTAATATCCACTAGCTACTTGGACCAGCGTGGTTTATAGTATACATTTTGTATGTATCATAGCAATGTCACCATTCTGTCATTTTACCATGCTCTTCCTCATGAAGTTGATCCGTAAGGATGGAGACTATCACTCAAGAATGATGGAAGAAAAAGATATACAGGCAAACCAGAATATGCAACCTAAGAAAAAGCACAAAAAGTCAGGGACACCCAACAAAGTTAAAGAGAAAGTGGAGGTAAGAAATTGCTGACTAAATAAGACATTGCTTCCAATTACCGTGACCAATCTTCTAACCATGTGCATTATGATAGCCTATGATTCCACAGATGGATATGGATGATGACAACTCACTGAAAGTCCAGAAGAACTTCATCTGTGACCACTGCTATGGGGCATTCCGGAGCAGCTATCATCTCAAGCGGCATATACTTATACATACAGGTGACTAGAAACAGCCTAAAAGTATAATTGCTTCTTGATTACAATGTGTTCTCTCTGTACACTGTAGGCTGTTGGATGCAACCTCAAATTCAGACACCTGATTTGGGTGTTGACTTATAAATTGGCTGCATTAATTTCCAACATAATGTGCAAACACAGTATAGATATTAGGATTTTATATTTTCACTCAGAATCTGAAAATAAATGATTGATTTGTATTAGAATACTCTTTATTTATAGTAAAAGCATTTTATGACAAAACAGTGGATGTGTTTGTTGGTAGGGGAGAAGCCGTTTGCTTGTGATGCGTGCGATATGAGGTTCATTCAGCGTTATCACCTGGACAGACATAAGAGAGTGCACAGTGGAGAGAAGCCCTACCAGTGTGATCGCTGCCACCAGGTAATTCTTTACTATCAACACACTCTACTCTGTGTTCCCTGACATTTCCTCAATGAAAGGCATAGACATATACACCCAGTTCTACATGACAGCATTCATAATGCAAATTGACCGGGTCGAGTGTGGCATATTCACCGCTAGAAGGGAAAAACATTTTTTTCTACATAATATAAATACATTTAAGTGTTGCTGACTCAGAATGGAAACACTCTCTGTTCTGTATTTACATATTGGAGTGTTTGATATTAAAACCCTTTAAAGGGCACTCATTTAAATACTTAGAAATTGTGTTATTGGAGGATACATTATATAATATATTTATTATTATTAATTATAATACATTATAACTGTTGTCATTTTTTTCAAAATGAAACCTTGTTATGCTGCAAATCAAGGTCAACGAAGTGACTATATGGTTCCTTGCCCTATTGTGGTACATGTGTTTTCTCATAAAGTGTGTGTATATATATGTGACTTTATATATATACACACATTTTTTTTTAACATTATATAGATATTTTACATTAAAATATTAAAATCATATGGCACCGACTGGATTTCTATATTATCAATAATGTAGTTATCCGATTAATCGAAAAATAATCGATAGATTAATAGAAAAAATAATCGATAGATTAATCGACAAAAAATAATCATTTGGTACAGCACTAATATGTGTGTGTGTGTATGTATGTATGTATATATGTGTGTGTGTGTATCAATATGTGTGTGTATATATATCAATGTGTGTGTGTGTGTATGTGTATATATATATATATATATATATATATATATATATATATATAATCATGGAGGAGTGGAAGAGAACTCCAGTGGCAACCTGTGAAGCTCTGGTGAACTCCATGCCCAAGAGGGTTAAGGC
>JAODUK010066992.1:0-16942 GCA_027564635.1 Typhlichthys eigenmanni
CCCCCCCCCCCCCCCCCCCCCCCCCCCCCCCCCCCCCCCCCCCCCCCCCCCCCCCCCCCCCCCCCCCCCAACAGAGGGAGCACTCAGACAGAGGCTGTGGATTTCACGCGGCGCGACGAGGTTCAAAGCCCCGGCGAGACCAGAGGTGATTAACCTCCCGGACGCTCCTCTACCTCTCCGTTTCATCTCCCTCTCTCTGCTCTCTATTCATTACACGTCTGCTCGCTGCGCTCGTCTAACACCCACAACGCACACTGCCCCGTGGAGGGACGTTACAGCGATGTCGAGAAGGTGAATAATGCTGCTGAAACATTACTGTAGCACCCCCCTCCCCCCGTATAAGATGGCTTGCCACTGGGCCCTGGCTCCACTTCAATTAAAACGCGCTAGTGTGCTTTTCGCTGAACGCACCCAATTGTTTTTGATAAATTTACATCAGCCCGCAGACAACAAAAACACAAAGAAACATTTTTCGATGACGAAACAGCTCTCGATGACACGTGCCCATACATTTGTTTCTTTTGATGAGCAGTAGACAAATAGGCAAAAAACCGGCCCTTGATGTCTTGTGAAAACAGCAGGTGGCCGGTTAAACCATCGTGGTTATATTTCTTCGGTCGCCGGGGCGTACTGGGGCAGCCTTTTCTTTGTGTGTTTAAAGAAAACAGCAGCGCAAGGCACAGATTGCTGATATATGCTCTTTTTCGCCCCCCCCCCTTCCCCTCCTCGCCGGAGCACTGCAACGCAATGCGGATACTGACTGTCTGAGGCACTAGCCAGACACACTGGGGGGAACATGGGGTGGGGTGGGTGATGGGTTGGGGTGCTGGCTGGCTGGCTGGCTGGAGATGGTGGCTGGGGGGTGGGGGAAGGAAGGGGGGGTTCACATACAGCACACCCTTCAGCACATACAGTATATCTATACTAATGGTTGGCCCTTGGGGAAGAGCAAAAGCAGAAGAGCATTTATTTTAACGCAAGCGATTAAAATGCCAGTTTTATTGTCTGTGGCCAACTAAATAGTACGAGAAGCGATCAGGGCATGTATATTATATAGGCCTTTAATGGCGTGTAGATTAAAATGCAGCTACTGAATGCCTGTGTCTGTAAAACCTGACGCACCACACCAAATGCCAAGTCAACCGCAAAACGTTGTATAACATAAGAACAGACAGGTATAGATATAGAAATATAGATACTCCTTGTTACCAGGCGTCTTTCCTTCAATTCGTGTGGTGTTACGGTGTTACGTCTTAGATGCATGTCCATACCCTTGTGAATTCTGTGAGCAGCGGTTCAGCCTGCTCTAAGGTGTAGTCGTGTTCTGTCTATCTTTCTGTCTAACTACAATCCATTGTCTTCCTGTCTTCGTACTTACCACATCACAGAAAGGGTGCATGGTTGACTGAAGATTAGGTGACACCGCAGGGAAAGCTAGAAGGTTGTACAGTTATCTCCAGGCTGTTTATTATGCGAAACCATACAACCAACTACCTCATACCGCAAAGCACCGGCTTGAAGTCGCCACACGGGGTTCCCCCTGCCACGCCGGAGTCTCCGTTCTTGAACTGCTATCTGGCTGTCCACAGTCTCAGTCTCATTAGATGCATTACGCTTGACTATACTGATTTCAGGCCTTTGTAACAGACACACACCGACATCTGGTTCATGTCTTTAAAAAACAACAACTATAATACCACCACACATTTGGGCTTATAATTATGGAACATGTATGACGTGGTGAGCTACTGTACTGGCTGTGTGGTTTTTACAGACTTGTCTCCCTCTGGTGGAGAGAGACACAACTGCAGCGCAGTCCCACAGAAACCCCTTCCCCCTTCCACAACCTGAAGTTAAGCCAGACCTTTGCGGTTGTCTGAACACAAAGGCAAGCACTTAACCTGCAGGTGTAGGCATCTGCCTGACCTACTTTGACAACACAAGCGGATCTTACGAAACGGTAGACGTCCCTGAATTCTCACTGTGGTGTGCTGAACAGATATTCAAAAGCTATGAAAAGGCCTTTTCTGATGATGTTTTCCTGTCTTTTTGGACAGCATTGCTGTTAGATTGTCAAGATGACTTTCTGAATTCATCTTTATTTCAGCATTATTTCATAAATAATGCACGTATCTTTCTCCTTTATGTCGACATGGACCATGTATGCTACTATAGGGACTAATGGCAACACATAACATAACGAGCAATTCAGTTTCGGGGCAGACTAGTTTAGATCCCTTTCAAGCAATGAAAAAAGACCTAACAAGTAAGTAATGGCTTGGCAGCTTGGGGTAACAGCAATGTTAAGTCGATCTCCCTCATTATAAGCCGTAAAAATAATGTGGCGCACCGAGACGGTAGACATCTCACTGTGGTGGAGATCTCTCATTCCCTCAGAAGCAGCACGTTGGCTGCTGTTAGCAGTCAATGGTGGTGTTTTGACACTCCTGTGTGCCGCAAGGACTCATTGATTACCTGATGGTGGCTGCTGCACAGCTGAGTTGCTAGGCTCCCCGCTTGGCTTTGTCAATGCACCACAAAATGGCCAAGGTGTCATTGATAAAGCGACCAATAACACCGTGTTGTATAATATATGGCCTATAACTAGATAAAACAATTCCCTGCTCACACATTAACAACCACTAGTATCCAGAATGTGCTTTCCTATATAGGTTTTACTGTGTGAATGTTTACTGTATTCATCACAGGCTTATGGCAAGTAACCTTCATATGTTGCACTATTACTACACCGAGTGCGTCTGAGTCTTATTTGGTAAGAACAAAGTGCTTTAGAGACACAGGAGACATATCCTCCCGTTCAGACTGATTTTGGATAATGTCCAAATGCGGAGCGATTAAACTCGCCGCCTTATTCCTTTCCCTTGCCCTCTGCCATGCAGAAAGCCTAGACTTCTGCCTAACCTCTATTTTCTTTCTTTGGCTGCCTTCCCCTCTCTCTAAGTATCACTCATTCGTCCTTCGTCAGCAACCATTTTCCCTCGGACACTCTGCCCGTTCATACCCAAGTCCCCCCCCCCAGTCCTTTTTTATTCCACTCCTCCCCTTTATAAAACCTCTATCAGCGTCTCATTCGCAGTCGGATCACGCATGAATGCGGCACGACCGTGCCAATGCCAGCTCTGTGCCAGGCTGGCTGGAGGGACCATTTGCCAATTTGAGTGTGGTGGGAAGCCCCTCTGTCAAATGTCTGAGCGCTGGCTGGTTTGGAGTCAGGTGTATCTTTGCGGGGGGTTACTGTTCACCCTCTTGTGTGGGAGCAGGATGTTCTGGATGACAACCGCGATCACTAAGATGGCCGAAAAAAAAAACTAAAATGGCAGACCAAGCAAGGGTGGTTCTGAAAGTGATTGTTCAAAAACTATTTAATTTTCAACTTTTAGTCTACTGTCACATTTTCTAAATCATTGTTGAAAAGAAATATATAATAAAATATCCTGTTAAGTAGTTGCTGCTAAACATTGATATAACATTCTGTACCATAATATGCCACCATTATTACCAGCAAATATTATTCCATCTAGCACAATATTTATTAGCATACAAAACTAGCCTATTTCTTTTCTCACACAACTTGTTAGTCAAAACACATTTGCTAATGTGGAAGATTTTTACAAACTTCTAAAACAGCTTATCTGGTTATATCCAGTCAGTTAAGCTACTAAGTCACTAAGTCACTCCAGTAACCCATACTAACACTGATACTAACTAAGCATATTATTTTAATCACAGGAATCCTCCCTGGAATATGTTAATATAGTCACGTTCTGAGAGTGATGCTTGCTAGATTTGCACTTGGGAACAACAGTGACAGTCACTACCAAATCACCGTTAACAGCCAGCCCAATCAGCACAGAGACACAACATCTACCCAGCAACATGAAACACACGGCTGAATATCTTGAATCCTTTGTGCCAACTAGACTTTGAAAACAGACATGCTCAACTGAAATGTTCCAAAATGCAGTTATCAAACTCTAGGCAGTAGTCAGGGAACCATATGTGGTCAACAGCACTGGGCTACGGGAAAATCAAGTTGATGGTGTAGTAGCAGACATCTTTCTGGACTGAAAACCACTCATTAGCCATACAGATTGAATTACGATTCTTTGTCCCATTATATACACAGTATAATGTATAGGCCCATGCAAGTGATTGACAGTCTACAAGGAGACATCAATGTGCTTCACTTTAAAGCTGTTTTAAGTCCTTGTCCCCGTTGAAAAGGGGTCTGGCCGAGCTCCACACCACTGAAGTGGTTGACTTTATCTTGTCAGTCAGATGACAACTTGATTCACCTCCAGCCTGTGTAGCTAAAGTAATTTGCAGAGCATGAGTGATTAGCTTTTGTTAAGATGGAAGGAGATGCCGTCTCGCAAACTGTCCCTGACGCCCCTTTTCTCTTTCTTCGTACCTTATTTACAAAGGCAGAAAAAATGTTACCATGGGAACACACTGCCAGGCAACCTCAATGGCTTGGCACGATGCCCAATGGTTGCTAGGGCACTGTTGTTAGTGGCTATTGGGTTGTGTGCCCATTCTATAGTGTCTTTATGTATGTGTATGTGTTGTTGGACAGGGAGAGGAGAGTTAAAGCAGGTGTGTAGTGTGTGTGTTACATGTGCACATAGAAGATTCAGTCAAAATAAATAAAAACAGAAAATGTAATATTCTGACTCTACAATAAAGGTTTGCATAAAGGTCTGTAATGATGTAATTATCTATAATCATGTATTGTATTGTATTTTGAATTGGTTTTCTTCCTGCTGTTTGATTATAAAAACTGATGGATGACTTATTCAGTTATTGAAATGTACTTATTGAAAGTCGTTTTGGATAACAGCGTCTGTTAAACTCTGTATGTATGTAAATATAAATGTTTGGACTATGTTTGGCAGAAGGGGAAATCTCTCTCTAGTTATTATTAATAACACAAATGATTTGATGATATTTGAATGTGTTGAAAAAGCAGATCTGCAGATGTTTGCACCATTTCATAAATTAAGAATACACAAATGCTAAAACTTATGTCACACAAAGCCGGAAACTGATTTCGTAATAGCAAGGGGCCATTATGTAAAGTCCAATATGCAATTACATGAAAAAACATGTATTATGATTATGTGATTGTGTCTACTTATGAGGGCTTGACTGTAACTGGTAAGGGCTTTTGACAATTTGCCATGAATACACAAACACACAGAGATACACAACTGAAGAGGTGATATTAGCCTCTGCTCAGGGTTAGAGGTCTATATCACCGCTTCCAATGTTTCCTCCCATCTTTGTGTGCGCTGCTACCTGCCTCATTTAGTCATACGCGCTTTGTTTGTAGGAAGAAATCTATGGTTCTTCTGAGAGCATTTACCTCACCGCCAGGGTAGGGTCCAAAATGTTTCCAGTAGCTTCCCCTGACTGGGGAAAGTTTCCAGAGCAGAAACCGTCATTCCTGAAATCAGAAGAGCGTCATGCGGACTGTTAGCACACCACAGGACAGGAAATGGTACGTCAATAAACATATCCAACCGTTACATTGGGTTAAATCCCCCAAATTGACTTAACAATCTACACGCATCATCGACACCATCCATACTTTTCTTGGATTCAATCCAGCTTTATAGTCTTTTTAAAATAGCGCTAGCTAGTGATACTTTCATGTTGGGCGGAACGCAATTACAACAACATCATTAAACAAGATAATTAAAACATAACGAACTGATCCCTGATCAGAGAATGCGCTCTGAAAGGCACCAAGGACCGAAAAAAAATGCAAACACAAGACAAAGAAATCATCCGACATTGTCTGCAGAGAATAAAATGGATTAGCTAAGAGAGAGATAAGCGTGAGAGCAAATATTACACATTGTGACGTCAATAAATAACGAATGGAGGATGTAACAAGAAAGAGGTGCGAACTTGCGAAGTGGAGATGCTTAAAAACAGCATAAAATAATAATGCATCAATAATCCCAGAAAATACAATCCGGCATCATAAATTAAACAGCAGCGCAAAAACAAATGCAATAGTTGTGACACTGCCGAGCACAGTAAAGGATAACAGAGATGCACGTGTGAGTATGAATATAAGTCATGAATATATGTATACTGTATATATTTAGACACACGCACACATGCGTCTGCATGCATTTAGACAGAGAGGGTATCGGTCCCGCTGTGTATTTTATCTGAACATTACCTAGAGGAAGCCCACCTCCCCTCCCCAACCTTTCTGATCTGAACTCCAATGCAGTCTGGGAACAGCCTGTCCTCAAAGGAGGTCAGAGGGCAACACAAACAGTCTGGTGTCATGGCAACCCAATGCCACAGGTCAACATTATTTTTTTTCTTTTTTCTTTTTCTTTCTGGGGAGTAGTTAACGGGGTCGTAGGTGAAGTGACTCAAGCCAGTCGGGGGTGTGCTGTCGACCAGAATCCACTGTTCTTGCAGCAGGATGCCACGTTGTGCCCTAAAACAGCTCTTAACGGCATAGTCAGCTGTTAAGCTAAATGTAAAATAATTCAACAAATCTCCTCGCATTTCGCTATCTTATCGTTCTCTGAGCATGTTGAAAAAGTAATAACCTACTTCTTCACAGCCCTGGCTCCGTAAATAGTAACATAAACAAAGTGGCGAACACCGCTCGTATCAACAAAGCTTCAGCACCACGCTTTGCTTCACAATGCATTTCAACGCGTGAGGCGCCTCCCGCGGAGGACCGCGGAGCGATGATGTTTTGATTTGAGCTGGAAGTTAGCAAGGATCGCTGACCCTGCCTTGAAAGATAAACTCCTTGGTTTGTGCCTGAGTGCCAGTGTCACAAAAACACTGTTGTTCTGGGTAGAAACTCAGAAAGACTCATGCTGTGTGTCTGGCACTGTCCTCTACTCCCCACCACTGCTACAGCGCTCACACTGTAGGCTCACGTCTTCCCCCACTACAGTCATGTGAAGGACGGTAGGCTCCATCGTAATAAAACGTCTGGGGAAATCTATAAGGCAATTTGACTCAAATGTGGGTGGGGCGTCTGAATTTTCTTAACCAATCGCACGCCTTGTGAAGGCGGGCTCCATAACAGAGGCGGTGAGTCAAACGATGCAGCATGCTTATGTCAACACACTGGAAACTTTGACAAAAGCTAGCTTTGGAGCCAAGACGCCCGGCCGGAGAGGCTATTATTACCTCATAAATCTATATGTGCGCTTGCGCTTGCATGTCATTGCTAGTCTTGTAGTTTGAAGTGGATTCTGGTAGGGCAGGTTCTGTCAGGACAGGCAGTGCAACCAACCAATCAGGATGTCAACGTCATATTTTGCCGCTCTGTTTAAGACTAATTTTAAACAGACGTGTAATCTTGTCACATGCTGTTTCCATCTGGCCCCTTGAGGTTAACTGTAAGGTTCTACATCAATCAATCATACGGTATGAAATGTAAAAATAAAGAAATACAAATAATTCCCCTAGGTTGTAGCAGTAGACAATGCACGGCAGGTCTGGGAAATAAACTGTGGCTGTTGATTATGTTACCTGCCAGTGGCTCTGGACTGACTGTTTCCATCTCACTGCTAACCGGGGTGTTGGGTAAATATGGAATCCAGGCTGTTTTCTGTGTCATTAGCTTGTCTGATGGTTGGACAGAGAGAGCCCTCTCTAAGCGTCCTTGTGTGTAACATCGACCCCCTCCCCCATCCCCCCACCCCTGCACGCCCGACTGCAGCTGAAGACTCGTGTGTGTGTGTGTGTGTGTGTGTGTGTGTGTGTGCGTGAGTGTGTTGCATATTTCAAGGCAATTTATAGGCCAACTGTACTGTGTTGATGTCTGGCATGCTCTAAGGTGCTTGACATCTGCACTGTGTAACAGTGGTGTTTTTATCCATCTTAGCATGCGTGTGTAGCCAATGTGCATCAGGCTTGTATAGGTGCACACCGTGTGTGTGTGTGTGTGTGTGTGCGTGCGCGCGCAAGTGTGTGTGTCCTTGCGCTGGTTCAATGCGGCAGAGGAGTGGCAGATCAATAGGAAACAAATTCAGTATTCGGTTCAATATTAAGCCGGGGTGAGGGAGCAGAGGAGCGGGCTGTTGCGCCAAAGAGGAGGAGGAGGAGGAGGGCAGGGGGGACGTAGAGGTGGGCTGAATGACAACTCAACGGCAGCACAGCGACTAACTGTACTCTAGAGACAATTCATTTTTTTAAGGCCCAAACCTCAGGGCCTTAAGGTCAATGACAACTAAAATGGAAGGTACAGAGAGAGTAAAAAAAAAAAGAGAGAGAGAGAGAGAGAGAGAGAGAGAGAGAGAGAAGGTGAAAAGTAGACAACACCAGTAATAATGTGTTGGAAATATGTGTATTTAGTTTGTATACTGTAGTATGGTCCGTGACTTTCAATGATGAAGTACAACAAGGAATCTTATCTCTTAAAATATACAAATATTTTAGTAATATGTTAGGCCTTATAGAATCCCCCAGGTCCCAGACTCTCTGCCCCAGTTGATGGAAGTGGAAGCTACTCAACACTTGCTCCTTTGGGAGGGCCATGCAAAACAGTATCTTATATAATGCTAGTTTCAAACATACAGGTCTTTCCAGAGAGAGAGAGGGGACTGTCTCTCTACATCTAAAATGCAACTAAGTAATACAATAGTAATAATACCATTCTCATTGTAAGAGCCGTTATTAGTAATGTAATGCAAATAATTGAATTTGATTTAATAATGTGGTAGTTGCTATTGTGCATATGATTGACATAATCCTTTAATTTTATTGAGTTACAATCCCTTTAAGATTAGCGCTGTGATGTGTATCACCATCTGATTATTCAGTCAGAATTAGTGAGTCCACAGAGCAACACAGTTTTTTGACCAAATTGGAGACAAATTGAAGAAACTCTAAAATAACTGTATTGTGTGTCTGGTTTAATTTGCTTTCATTTACTAAAGTTTTAGAAATCATTGTTGGCTTTCAGAGAGTTTATTTTGCGTCAGACTTATTGCTATTGATAGTTACATTTTCAAGACTACGAGTGCAACTACACTTATTGTTTATAATTGATCTCTCAATCCTTCTCTATATGTTCTTATCAGAAATTAATTTCAGGAGTGAGACAACCAATTTGATGATAATTGGACAAATGGCAATAGGTGGGGGTTATCGTGGCAAGTAGCTTATTTTTGACCTTTAACCTTAGTGCTGTGACATCTGGCGATGTCTGGGAGAGGTGGACACAGGGCAGCTGTGGTTGAGCTGAACCTTGACCCCTATTTTGCTAGGCCCAGTCTGTGGGCTGGTTCTGATTAGTAAAGTGTGACTCCACAACACCAGAAACGGTGAGGAGATCACTTTACCCCATCACCTTTTAAATGGGTAGTTATACTGTAGTCAACAGTTTTGACTTCATAGAGTTCGCTGTCTTAGATGTTATACATGGGAAACAATGTCACTAGAAAAATCTGTTACCCAGTATATAGTTGCTCGTTTCTACCTCACAACTAGGCTGATAATAATAACTTTTATCAGCCTGCCCATGTATCGTGTCATTTGTGTTTTAGAGGGCCAATCACAAGCCAGTGGCTCATTAATATGAATGAATGCCTCCAAAACAACAACAAAGCTTAGTTCATAATGTGAGAAGAGTTCTGGAATAAAATAAATAAATGGAATAAAATATTATATTTATTCTAACTGAAACTGATTTTGTTGAGTTTGTTTTGTTTTCAGTAATCCGATTTCAGTAATGATTGCCAATAATTGAAAGTAAACCCCTCTAAATTAAAAACTGTTTAAACATATTAAAAGTATAAGGTAACTCATGAACTACTGAGTATTGTTTTGGATATAACAAATAACTTTATATTTCATTCAACACTCTTTGGTTTCGCCTTCTATGAAAAATATAAATTTAGACTTTCAGACACATTCTATAAAAAGAAGATTATATAGCCGGTAATGTTTCAGGTCAGCAGGGGCCTAAACACAGCCTGAGTCCAGCTGTACTCACTACATAAATGCACATGTACGGGCCTCTGCTGACATATGATACACCAATCTATATTAGTCTAGACTATTATAGAGAAATTATGAACATGTTGGATACAATGGATTGAATATCAAATTTCCGACAGAATTCGATAATATTATTTTGAACTGAACGCCGCATGGGCAATGGATGACGGCAGTTCCAATATCCTCTGTGTTTTTAATTTATCTTCCTGAGCAGCATGTTGAATATTCATACTATCCTTAGATGGATACAGTGTTTACACTGCTTGTTTCAGTGTCTAACCAATATCTCAACAGCACTTGTCAAGCCTTGCCTACTAATGTATGGGTGCGATTAGGGATGGGACGATATATGATATTATCGTTTATCGCAATAAAAATAATGACGATAATCGTATCGTGGTGAATGTCCATTATCGTGATAATCATGACTATTCATATTTTCACAAGTGACTTGTTGAAGCTGTCTAGTTCACTTGTACTGTCCAGTTGTATTGACGAATACTAACCATGCATCTTTCCTGTCAATCACCACTTTGGCTGAAGGCTCAGTTTGCCCATTGTGTCCCCCACATAAAAATTATTCATCACATTTGTTGAAATACTGGTTTCCAAACTAAATTAATCATACCAATAAAATAAGCATGTGTGTCATTCTTTATACAATCAACATTTTTTTTCTTAAGAAAATGTAAGATAAAGTGATTCCAGTATGTTCTAGTGCCATTTTAAAATACTCGTCATAATATTGTTTAGGCCAGGATAATCATGAAATAAAATGTTCATATCATCCCATATCTAGGTGCGATATAACATTTCAGATCAGCAATGTTAGGCAAGGGTGGGAATAAATATAGGATATTTTCATGAGTAGAATATTTCCTCATAAAAGCAAACAGGACTACGTGACTTTGTGTGTATCTTCTTATCTTGCGGCTCTGAGATCTAAGCATTAAGATCCATCTGGGAGTTCAGGGTGAAACAAAAGTAAAGTGGAAAGAGCAAATGCTGTAATGTTCCACAGGACTTGAGATGGATTCTAATGGCAGATCCCTTGGTTTACCTGGGAATACTGCATTTATAGTTAAAGAAGTATACTATGTGAGATGCTTGAATTGAAGCCTGGAGCTGACGGCAACAGCTTTCCTGGTGTGAACGCTCTGACCTTGGGGGAAGTGGGCAGGTGCCTGTTAAGGTATAAAACATCCACAGCAGACCAAGTGCTTCATATACGTGCTTGCAGACTAACTCTTACAGAGCCCCGCAGGTTTCACATGTAAAGTGATTATATCATTAATTATCGATGAATAAATACAGCACAGCAATTAGATTGTGTTATAAAACATCCACAGCAGACCAAGTGCTTCATATACGTGCTTGCAGACTAACTCTTACAGAGCCACGCAGGTTTCACGTGTGTAAAGTGATTATATCATTAATTATCGATGAATAAATACAGCACAACAATTAGATTGTGTTAGAAAAATTATATGTTTATGCTGCCAACAGTCAAAAACAAGCTCAGCAAGGAATGTACTATATATATATATGCCAAGATTTAGCTTCCAAAACAAATCATTGGAGTTGATTTCCTCTATTAGGCATTGGGCACAAAAATTAGAAATACAATTTTTATGAAACCCAAGAATAGTGGTTCCCACAGTGGGATTTTGGACCCCTGAAGGCTCTACAGAATGATTTTGCAGGACCCGAGACGACTTTAATTGTTTTAGATTAATTACATTTTCAATTATTTAAAACGTAGTTTTACTGATTTTAGCATTCTGTATATATGTCATTTTATATGGTTGTTGTTATCGTAACATCATTTAGGCCTATTGTTGTATATTATTTATGCTAGTGGTTCACAGCACGTGCAGCAAGGCATGTGTCTCTATGAGACACAGGGATGGGGAACACTGTCACTCCAAATGTTGAAAAACCACCGAGCTACATCACCTCGTTGTCCTTTAGCTCAGCTATGCTACACTTGCTAGCCCTGCTGCTAGCAGCGCTGCTGCTGTAGCATGAATCAACAGAATCCCGAGCCTGTGTGCGAGCCAGCGGAGCGTGGCAGCAGGGTTTGGGTGGGGGAGTGTGTGTGGTGGTGGTGGGACGGGGGGCGGCCTGGGGCAGCTGTCTGCAGCAGGCAGCTCAGTGCTCCCTCACTTCACACACCATGGTCATTCATTTCACCTTCACGCACGCTCCCGCTCTTTTTCCCCTCTGGCAGGTCCCCTCAATCACAGCAGCGGAGACAGACAGAGAGAGGGAGAGCGAGAAGAAGAGAGAGAGAGAGAGAGAGAGAGAGAGAGAGAGAGAGAGAGCACAACTGGGACCAGGATGCAGACAGACATATCATAGAGATGAACTAATACACAAATAGACAGACAGGAAGACAGATAAACACAGGAACAGACAGACTGACTCTTCGGGCACACAGAGACTTTGAAAGACATGTTTAACATGCTAGAGGAGGCAACAGATGGTGGCTGTGAGAGGGAGAGAGAGAGAGAGAGAGGGAGAGAGGGAGAGAGCGCGAGAGAGAGAGAGAGAGAGAGAGAGAGAGAGAGAGGCGTACCTGAGGCAACGATGTGTGGAGCTCCAGCCATACAGAGGACTGAGGACTAAGGATCTCTTAGCATCTCCTCAACCCAGCCGTCCAAACCCCCTCGTCCCCTCGGCTCTGTTCTATTTTCTCCGTCGCTGCCTCTCTCTGTCTCCCGGGCTGTAATGCGCTTTGGCGTGTGCGTTACCCACGGTCCCTGCACACAACCCCCCCCAACCCCGGTCAGGGATCAGTGGATGTCATCATCTGTGACATCATCGGTGGCCATTATGGGTTGTCTATGTTTATGTATCTGCTGCTAATGCACAAACACGTGTTAAGGTGGAGGTTGCCATTCCAGTCAATTGCTACCTTAACCTATCTTATAATGTGCTTATCTTATATTTCGTTTGCCTGTGGACAGTCCCGGTGTACAAACATTAGCTTTGCAAATATGAATATCTTCTTCTCTCTCAATGTCCATGTAATAAAGTAAACACTGGTAGTTTAATTCAGCAATCAAAACGTATAGAAAGGTTTAACCCTGCAACAGTTTGTGACATAGCTTCCTCAAAACAAAACAAACAGAAAAAAGGTTTAATTAAAAAAAAGAAGCCCCTGAACAAACCAAACCTCCAGCTACACCGTGCACAGAGGCAAACGTGCACAGGGAACGCTCTACATTACATATAAAAAAAGATGGCCGGCTCCTTTAATGTAATGTGCAGGCCGGTGCATGCAGCCTCCTGCGTCAATGCAGATCACGGAGTCCACTAGTTCGTTAGGTTCAAACTGTCGATTTCTGCCCCCCACCCCGCCCGCCCCATCTACCATCAGCAGAAGCCACTCTGTAACTGGAGTGGAGTGGGGGATGGGTGGGTGTGTGTGTGTGTGTGGGGGGGGGGGGGGGCATTGTTTCTTTCTGTCACTCCCGCTATCGGGATGCAAGACTGCTAATGTTTTCGCTGGGCGCGGGGAATGCAGATAGTGTGTACAGGGACCCCACGCTCCACACATGCAGGAGGGCCGCGTTATAAATCATACATAAGCTGCACTGCCAGGCGCGACACACACACACACACACACACACAGCAATGCCCAGCGCGCGCACGCCGCTACGACGAAAAGAGAGAGAGAGAGCAAGAGAAAAGCGGGCGTGCGGGGCGAAGCAGGGGCTGCCGAGGGGTTCGGGACAGGAGGGCTCTTGCTAAAATAAGAGGCCGGGTCCTGCTCAGTGACCTACTCACGCGGGGCTGAGGAATTCTCCCTGTCCACCCGGACACATTCCTCCGCCCCCCAGATGTTAACCCATGCCGCGCTGCAATATTGGACTGCGGCAGCACAACATGCAGTTCACATTCGCCGGCTGTATACATTGTATGTATATATACGCGTTACACGTGTGGTGTGTGTGGTGTGATGGAAGCATATGGACGGCACATGGACCGGGGAGAGTAATTACTGCATGTTCTATTTAGTTCTGCCTATGCTCTCTGGCGGACCAGCCACTCTTGGTTAATGTAAAATGCCTCACTGCCGGAGTGCTGCTTGGTGTTGTGAATGCCTCGACACCGGATTACAACTGTTGAGTATGAAGGCTTTTGGTGAAGAGACATGAAGGGTTACCTTGAACGGCGATAAACAGTAGTCTGAATTTGAAAAGGAGGAATTTCACAAAATAATTGACAAAATATGATTAAAAAAACTAAACAAAAAAAAAAGCCAATGTTCACTATGCTCAAAAAACTTCTCTTAACACACACTGCTGTGTGTCTCCTTGGCGTGCGTGCATGAGCGTGTGTGTGTGTGTGTGTGTGTGTGTGTGTGCGTGCATATGGCTCAGCAAAAACATATTCTGAAAATATCAGGGCAAGAAGGGATCTATTGTGTTGCTGTTGCAGAATGTAGCTCTTATTCCCTTGCTGCTGGACCGGGGGCACGAGGACAACATCAACACAAAGATAAAAATGTAATGTGAAGCTTCTCCAAAGCTAGCTTCCAGGCCAGACTACTCTGCTCTTCATACCCACCCTCTCTCACTTTTTAACAATGGCCAGTAATCGGGCTATGACCACCAGGTGACCTTTCCACTTGTTTCTTATTAAGCTAAGTCATAGTTGACCCCGTTACACCAAACTGACTCAACTACATCTTGACAATACCACCGAATCTACTGGCATTTGTTATAAAGGCCCACAGCTCACAGACAGATGTCTGGGAGGTGAATCACAATAGATGAAGTCAGGGAGTAGTAATTTAATTATCGTGATGGTTCGACATTCAACTGGGCAAAAGACCAAAATGACGAAATGTTGCTGAATGCTGGATGTCATGATTGATCAGCATCTGTTGAGGACAGTGCTTGACTGCATTCAATATGGAGATTCTAGTGTGTCGTTTCTTTAAATAGACAGTCAGACGTGTTTGGCTTTTTACAAAATATAAATAAATAAATAAATAAATACAACTTACCAAATCTGCATCTTCATTGAAGATGTCTCAGGATCAAAACCTGAAAAATAGAAAGATAATCTGTATTGTTTTGTGTGCAGATAAAATGCATTTGTTTGTTTGGTATACGTACCTTTGTGTTTTGCAATATTATATACAGTGACACCTGATAGCTGCCTGTTAAATTTTCATGTTCAATGCCACCTTACAATTTCAAATAATACACTTTATTTATCACTAATGTCATCCGCTCATTTGTCCTTATGTGTTTGTATATCTCTATTCTCAGACGGAAATGGTGACAAGCGTTGCCAGATCTACATGGCATGTTCACTGTAGCATTTCTATTTCACAACATCAGTGTTAGACTACAATACAAAGGCTACTCCTTTCATCAGATTCCTGGGGGGGGAGGCATACATTTAATCTTGCTACACACTATGCCATCTTGCACGGGAATTCCTGAGGTCTGCACAATCCATTAACGTATGCTGCGGTTGAATGTCATCAATTATGAATGAGAAACACAGGAGATTCACAGAAGAATGGAGCGTCTGGAGAACCTTGGGAATCGTAATCATCTGTAAAACCCTGGGCATCACTGTGAGGCACTGGATGAAAACAAGGCCATTTAACCTGTAATAAGTTAGCTTTGTGCAATTTCCAACATCTTATGCCCATTGTGTGGGTGTTATTGCCTGTGATGTTAGATATATTAATAGAATGGTGCCAAATTTATGTTGGAAATGAGGTTGAATGTAAAACATGTATTAATGGAAAGGTAGAGAAGATGTTGAACCTGTTGGTTCTGTGGGGAGGGTTGGCGTGGGGGTGGTTGTGGGGGTATGTAGAGAGGAATGCAAGTCTCTTAACACTGTATGGAGAAGCGGGCATTTTTGTAACACTGCAATGAGTGACGAATACGTACACCTGTACCTTTTACATTGCCGTCAGGGTGCAAGCAGGTTTTAACAGGGTTCGGGAAAAGTATTTAAAATCATGAAGGGAATTGTAAGGGGAGAATTAACACAGCTCAGGAAGAACTGCTCCTGCTAGAGGTCAGATCATCACACACATTTAATGTTGTATGTCTTCAGGGCCTTAAGGCGCAGGTATTCAGGAGGGAGTTGACCCTGTCAGTGAGTTCATGGCGTGAGCAGACCCATATAGTTTGTTCCTCCTCCCCTGCACCGGTTCACAAGCCCACTGAGCTGCAGCCAGTTACATAAGATTACATAACACCACGTCTGTCTGAGAAATATTTCAGAACTTGGGGGAAGGGGGGGTCCCAACATGCCGGCATTATCGTAATATCCACTCACTGAGTGGAATCAAAGGTGCTAGATGGGTCGGTTGGGGTCGTAAAATCAAAGAAGTTGGGAAAATTTAAACCAAGAAATAAATAAATAAAATGCCAGTTGAGAGTCCAGAGAGGAAGGGAGGAGCAAAAGGGGTTTCTCTTCCCTTCCTGTGTCTTCGGCTGACAATTCCAGACATTAGTCTCACACAAATTTTTACATCAAAGACTTTTCCCATCTTTCTTCGGGCACTGCAGTGGAGGTCATAGTAAGGTCACGTCTGGCCCACAACTGAACAAAGGCTTACCACACAGCATATGAATGTTAATAACGGGGCAATCATGCAAATGAATTCATAAATATCAGTGTGTGGATTCAATCATTAAACATTTACAGCAGAGAACTTGGCCATTGACTGTAACCAGAGCCATGCAAAGAGAGAGAGTTGTGCCATCTCCGTTCACGCCAATGGACCGTTTTTTCACAGCAACAGAGCCTCAAAATAGTTCCCAAAAGTTATCCTAAATACTAAAAGTACACTATCAATTCTATTTTAAATGTAAATCGGTACATTTATTGACTACTAATTACCAAAAAATGAAGTTATATATCTGTATATATATATACACAGTAT
>JAODUK010067014.1:0-16939 GCA_027564635.1 Typhlichthys eigenmanni
CCCCCCCCCCCCCCCCCCCCCCCCCCCCCCCCCCCCCCCCCCCCCCCCCCCCCCCCCCCCCCCCCCCCCAAAGAGACTTGTTCTAAACACTGAGGGGGACACATCCCCTGCATTCCCCCTGAAATCTACGCCTATGTGTGTGTATATGTTTCAGGTGGGTGTTTGTGGATGTAGAGGCATTACGTGCTTACCTCTTACAAGGCAACACGTCAGAAGGAATAGTTCCCCTTGCGTAATGAGCGGAAGGCACACCTGAGTGATGAGTCATATGGACTGAGCTCAGGGCCTCCCGTTGACAAAGCTGTTATCGGGCTGTTTGAAAGGAATGTGTTTAATGGAGGCTCTTGTCTGTGAGAGCAAGTCCTTAGGTTTTAAGCCATGCCACATGCTGGCTGCTATATACTGCCTTGAGACTGCATGCTACTTATTCTTCAAGCAGGGCTTTCTATAGAAAGACACCAGACTAATGTTGAATCTAGATGTCTTCCTTGTTGGTGAGCGTAAAGAAATGTTTTTATTGTTGAAAGGAAGATTAACTTTTATATGTGTGTGGGGACCTCCCCTTGTGGTTACAACTGGTATTGCAAAAACATACACAGGCCATAGGCACATACTGTTAATCTGCCCCTCCCCTGTACAGTCACATACTCACATGTCATGCATAGTTTCATGTCAAACATAAACAGTGAGCAGGGTTTAAATACAGGTTTACACATATAATAAGCAATTGTAAGTTAATACACTTTTTGTAAAATTCACAAAATATCTCCTTGCAATCTGCTATCTTACCATTCTCTGTGCATGCTGAACAAACCAAACAATCCAGTATTTTACACAGCCCTGGTTTTGTAAGTAGGAACACAAACAAAGTGCTGCAGACCGCACTCAACAACAATTTCCTTGCCTCCGCAATGCCTTTCCAATGTGTCTGAGGGAGTATCCAAGAGGGGTTTTTCTTTTGATCTATAGTTCAAATATCAAGCATCTTTCTCCAGAACAACATACTATGCATTTAATGGGGGCATAATAATGCAATTTGGGAGTGCAGTGTATATTTACCAATAAAATTAGTCACTTAGGAATGACAATAGCGGGATGAGAAGGGGATCTCCTCGTTTACGGGAACCGCTATTGCAAGGGTGAATTCCTTCTGCTGGATGGCATAGTACAAAGCTTTGAACACCACAGATGCAAACCTATGATGACAACGCTAAATGTGTGTATCTCTCTGGCATGCTTATCCAAATGGAGAAAATAATGTAATGTCATCACAGCGTTTGGTCCAAGCATCTGGGGTCCACTCTGACAATCCAGCCACAGCATGCTCATAAAAGTCAGCCAAGCTAAAGATAGACCCGGGCAGTTAAAAGGACAGCCATAAATCATTGAGAGAAGCGCTGGCCCCTAACGGTAAAGGGCCTTCTGATGGGGGAAGGGGGGTTAGATTTCTGCTGTGTCTCTGATCCTTCACCGCTCAAAGAAATAAATCCATACACTTATTGTGCTGATGAATGTCAGTGGGTTAAAGACATCACTTTGTTGTGTGCAGAAAACTGATAAATCCTTAACTTTTTTTAACTATTACCACAACCCAATATACTGTACACACACACACACACACACATACACCCTTTCCAATGGGGCCAGACTACCTTGTGTCCAAAAAGTTATCCACATTCTTGGCTCAGCTGGACATTCAACAGGGTACAGACCCTGTCAACAACTCATAGATACTGTATAGCTGTGCACGGTTAACTATTCCCCCACCCACTGGGAACGCATTTGCCATCAGCCCAACTGGACATTTCTGTAACAAAAGTGTATGCCACTTCAAAGAGGACAATTTTCTTCTGTTAAGCAAGTTAACATTGTCACAGTACCACACTGATCTGAGAGGCAAAATAGAACAAAATGGAGGCAGAGAGAGTACTGTATGTGATTTGGAAATCAATGAACGTGGGTAAGAGAAGATTACTAATTAGAGATGCCTAGAAAGATTTCAAAGGAAAAAAGACTACATGTTGAACCTCTATAAGCGAAATAGGACAACTAAAAGGAACTAACGGTTATTTGGTAGAGCTTAGAAGACGAAGCTAGAAGCTAACCCACAGTGAGTGATATCTCCTATACTGACAGTAGCGCACAGCGCTCTTGGCTCGTGGAAAGCAGAGACCGTCTCAGATGTCACTCCCTAACTTGCCTTTTGACAGCCGGCAGCAACACCACCACATGCCAATTGACCTTTCCCAAGCCCCGCCCCATTTTGCATGTCCTCCAATAACAGTTCATCATATTTTTAATCTGACGGAACCTTCCGTCAACTGTCTGTTTTGCTGTAATACCTTTCTATTGCGTTTGTCCTACCTAGTTACAGTAACTAGGTAGGACAAGTGAAAAGGGCGGGGCTTGGGAAAGGTAAATTACCCTGCAACATGTTAACCTACAGAAAAAAATATAAGCTTCCTTTTTTATTGATAATGGGATATTTTTTTCATGATGATATACAGTATAGTAAAATGACATAACCCATTCTCATATTGGAAACTGATTGAACACAATTAACTCAAATAATTTAATTACTTGAATATGCTGTTCTTCTTTGATATCTGATATAAGAAAGTGTCGTTTAGTGAGAAGGAGCTTTTGTTGATTACAACATGTTTATTCCACAAACGATGACGAATGATTTGGAAAGATATGGATCACGGATCATTTGCGGTAATACCCTCTTCATTTCCAACTGGCATCACAGCCCAAATATGATGCTCACCCAGAATGGCCTCTAGTAATGTGCTCACTATGGCATTAGACAATATGCACCAGCTGAGTGTCCATTATTAATTCTGTGTATATATCACCTCTGATATATATAATACCAGAGGTGTGTGAGCAATCTAATACATCTATTAATAATATTATAGAAGATGTGTAAAATATATCAATATAATCATATTTAAGAGTTGATAGGATAGGATGAATCATACATTATGTGTTACAGTACGTTATAGCTAACACCCTCATTTCAATTTGGCCTGATAAGAGGCTGGCTGGTGATGTGATTGCTGTGCAAATCTGGCCAAGCTTGATAGCTTGCTCTGAATATTACACTTCGGTAATTCTGCCTCAATGACTACATCAACATCGCTGGTTGCATGTAAATGTGAAGCAAGCTTTGCTTCTGGGGCCCGCATGTCCCCTTCCAAACATTGTTGCTCTAAATTTCCATATCCAACATGGCAACCATCAGGAATTAATATTAACCATAGCATCGGCAGCAATCAGGAGGTGTCAATATAATAGACAATGCCAAACAAAACCATTGTTTTTACTTATGGATTTAAGTAGTTACAATAGCAGCTACATTGTATGTATCTTTTATAATCTTTAACTAAGCAAAGGATGATGTTATAGTGGACAAATCTATTGCGCTTTCTATGTGGACTAAAGGTTTACTAAAAACTGTTAACACCAATAAAGAATGACTGCAGGAAACTTAGTAGTATGGTATTGCATAATAACTAAATTCATGCTAAACAACAGTGGCCATAAAACTGCAAAACAGTTTAAAATGTTCTTTCCTCAGAAATATTTTGAAAAAATACTCAAATAAACAAATAATTTTTCATCTACAAGTTTACACTCAAAAGAAGTTAATCTGACTGCCAACGGGAAACAGTTTCCTGATAAGTTTAATTGAAAGTTTAAATAAGTAATTCCTTTTTTCTTTTATAGTCAAGACAAATACACTAGCTAAAATATAATTATTGTGTCTAATATCTGCAGGGGCTGGGCCTTGATTTGATGGTTCAAAGCATATGTGGACATGCTGGTAGAGAGAGGGTCAGAGTGAGATACGTTTTAGGTCACATTCTGTATGAGCTGCAGTATTTCAAACGTCACTGCTTGGGGATGGATTCCCAAATGAGCCTGCTATTAGATAACGGGCGTCCATAGCATAATTCCAAACTGCCACATACATATTAAAACAGCTACCTGAGGTGTGAGCCAAACAGTGCCGTGGTCATTATCTAAATCACACCGTGTGAAAGGCATCAATCTGTCATTTGCTTATCCTCAAGTGTCAGTTAGGTGCCCTATTTCCATCACCCCTCGCCAAAAATAAACTCTCTTTAAATGCCAAAGATAAAAAGGTCTTTTGTTAAAGACGATGCATTGAAGCCGGTCTTCTCGGTCAGCACTGAGTCCACTTGTGTTCTGCCCACCGCTATGGTACTGTGGGGAAGACCTCTGACACACTGGTCACACAGTGCCTTTCTCCAATGGCTTGAGCAGAGCTTTGATGTGTTACATCACATATTAAAGTCATCCACATACAGTAAAGACTATAGTAAATGCAAGACACTCTTGCATGACATTTAGTCATCTGCAGCCTATGGGCCTATTTCACAGTGACAACAACGTACTACTGAACAGGTAAACATGCTTCATATCTAGACAAGGAAAATGCATAATCCCAGACAAATACCTTTATCTATGAAACAGACAGCAATTATTTCCTGTCCTTACAGACAACAATGAGAAATAATCTAATTGAGCTGAATGCCATGTTTATTTTTTTAGGAGAACAAATACATGGATTTGCTGTCAATTCCCTTTTGATGCATTGCAGGGACGTTTTTGTCTGGTAACCGGTGTGCAAACCTGCTTGATTGACAGATTTTCACAATTCTGTCTAACTGTAACCTGAGAGAAGGTCTGATGAGCCAGTGGGCATTTACGATTAACATGTTTACCGACACGACACGAAAGTTTGCATTTACATTAGCACTCCTGGCTCACCCAACTAAAGGTTTATATGGCAAGGAACAAAACTCAAATGGTTCCAGATGACACTGCCACACACGAGTTAACCTGCTGAATCAAACCTCTTTTTACTTGATTGTATGACAGCTAGTTAGTGAGTCATCTCCAGTATATGGACTGGAATCACTATGTTATTTAAACTGTAAACTGTGGTTACTTTATATTGAGCACGGCCCGGCATATACGGCCCGGCATATACTGTAGAGTGCTGAAATCTTTTAACCAACTACAGTGGGAATAGACGTGTTGAGGTGGGTCTTTAACCTGGGTCTTTTACCTGGCTCTATTCAAAATTCTTGACTCAGTCTGTCACTTGTATAATGTGTTTAACCTCTGCCTTGTTGCTGAATTCTAACAGCGAGGATTACGGTCTGTATGGTGCCAATGCTATCATACCATGACCACAAGTGTCATTATTATAGCTCATTGGGAGACCGAGTGCTTGTAGCAAAGCAAGATAAATTCATGGCTACCTGCAACTATCCACTCTCTTATATCTCTCCTGAATTCACAGCATGTCTCATGTAGTCAGGCGTTAAAATATAATGCGTCATGAAGTCTGAGATCACCTTCATTTAGTCTCTTGCGGTTTTCCATTTAGCTCTGCTGTGCTGGCGGCATATCACCCAAAATGTAGCGGCACTTTCACCCACACTATCTGTACGTGTCTTTCTTTGTCCTACACCTTATTTAAGAGGGTTGCCATTATACCGGGTTGTACAGTGTAGGAGTGTGACTTGATTAAGTATGTACATATAAGAGATAGTAAATGTTAATGGAATATTTAGGGCAAGCGTGCTCATAATCGGTTTTGCCTCTCCCAGAGTGGCTGTGATTTATAAATCCTTCTTTCCCACCCACTTTAGAAACCATCCATTAATAGGGGGAGGGGGGGGGGGGGGGGAATCAATTTGCACTCCAAGAACTTGGTCTTTGCAGACTAAGTATGGTATCATGGCTTAATACCACACAAGAGCTCAGAATAGAGTTCACTTGAAAACTCATAAATCTGAATGTCGTTTTCTTTGGCTGCTGCAAACTGTATCCTCAAAAGGGAGGTCAAACAAAACTGAGCACAGTGAAATAGTTACTTCTAAACAGTTATTTTGTGTGTATATATATATATATAAGATAGCTTATTGGCAGACAGGGTGGTTCTATAGCCCCCAGTCTAACCAATGCCAGAACAGATGCTATTTCTCACAGCCATCAAACTGTTGATGCTGTGGGATACATTGCAAATGTAAATGCTATGTGTAGGCCTGACAAGACGCATAACTTGTGTTTGAAGCATTTCAATACCCCCTGAGACTATGACTAATTGCATTGTTTATAAAGTCAGTGAAAAACTAGTCAGTCTATCGAGGGGTGCGAACCAAAAATTGACATTTCTCCAACTTTACAGGAGGGACAAAACTAAATGTTTAAATTCAAATGCGCCTTATTGGCGCCAACGATTCATCCATGTCAAATAAATGCATGGGCCCATCTGATGACAATATTATGAACAAAGCATTACGAGAACTATCAATCTATTGTGATAAAATAAAAATATAACAAAAATAAAAATCCTTACCACATGCTTCCCAAATATACATTTCTTAATTCCAAAAGGGCATAAGTGCAATTACGCCCTTTTGGCACTAACTGGCTTATAGTACGGTATGTTCAGTGTTTAAGTCTTTTGGTTTTTAATGAATAACCAAATGTATTCAAAACTCACTTGTGGCCTTTTGGCAATAGAAAGAGCTCATCAAGAGCTTGTTGTTTTTCTATTAAAATACACCGTAGACTGTAACTGTTAAAACATTTTTTTAAATCATAGTATATTAGCAACAATTAATAGACTATGTAAATACATTCAAGTATCCAGCATGTATTTAGTCTACTGACTGGGGGACTGTGGCATCCTCATTGGAAACCACTGCCTTACGAAAGGTCATAGATTGTATTTCTCATAACATACAATAAGTTAAAACAAGAGAACTGTGCAATGTCCCATTCTCTCTTGCTGTCATCTGCCATGTGTGACTGTGCACTGTAGCTTATAGGAGCTGGTCTTGGCTGGCCACCACTGTCTCTCCAGGATGCCAGAAAAAATATTGATGTGAAGCACTTCAAATAAATGCATATGGGTGCTTATTTTGTCAAAAAGAATGATGACGCCCCCCCCCCCCCCAGTCTTCTACCAGGTCTTAATGCAGACCATTGATGTTTGACATTAGACATGTATTATTTGCTATGCACCTGCTTTTATGAGGGCTTAGCAGTGATAATTGGAAATGATGTACAGCAAATACAATATGAAAGCTATTATTTCAGCGCAATATAGATATATATACACTGTACAATATATTATCAGAAGTCATTTTAAAAGGTTATGGTTACATAACTGATCTGCGGCATTTGGGAGCATTTACAGAGAAAAAAAATATATATATACACAAGATAAAAGTCTGTTATGTTTTAGTAAAGTAATACAAGTATTTCACTGTAACCTTGCACATGTACAGAGATTGTGTTATGTGAGTGTATGCGATCATATCTGTACAATCTCTTAATAATGTATTACAATTTTATATTTACATGTTTAATAGAGAGACATAAGTAAAATTAATGACCCAATACTTTGACATTAAGCTGCTGGAGTGCATGTATTCATATAAATGTCAGCAAATGCAGTGAAGTAATCATTATTATGACACCATGTCCCTCTGCTGGCATTTAACTGAGCCTGCAATGACCAGAGCAGGCCAGTGAACAGTCATACGACCCTGATGTATCAAAGCAAATACACAACAGTAACATTATTAGCAAAATCTTTTATTCAGTGGTCTTCTAGTTAAGAGTCTGACTGTATGTAATGATCATAGCTTACAAATATCTTGTATATACACAGAAAGAGACAACCCGGACCACATATTCAAAGAAACAGAAACCTTAATTAATTGAAGAAAAATACAAATTAATTGGCAACTACAGCCAAACTAGTAGACATATGTCAAATACATTAGTATTACTGTATAATCAATACCTGATCCAGGCCCTCATTTAGTCTTTCGAAAACATGACATCCCTAGCTGACAAATGTGCTGTGCTCAAGACAACATGATTTCAGAAAAGATCATACTGCTTCCTATTAGATCATAATTTTCTGACAATGATAAATAAATATATATTTCAAGTCAGTCATAACATTTAAAATCTCAATAAAAACCACGCAACATATTACCACTCAAATAATTGAAATGCATTTGAATTTGGATGTGCAATTATTGCACTAGGTTAATTGTTTCTTTGAAATTATTTGTACTTGAAATGTACTTACCCATTCAATTTTGAAAATAATTTAGCAACAATATACTTAGGACCTGTGAAATATTAAAGTGAAATGTAAATTTGATAGAGACAGCTCAATTAGATAATACTTTTTTTAGTAAAAGAAATGTCTTATGAAAAGTAAACAAAAAATATATGTTTTAAACATCATGCAAGTGTGCTTAGAAGTTTGAACATGAACAAAAACACTTTCACATTGAGGAAATGACTGCATTTTTTCCATATGCGTACATTCATCTGGACACACCACCAAGCCTGTGCATTATGCTTCTGCCTTCGCTTACTGGCTCCGATCTACAACTTTTGGCCAAAAACTAGCAAACGGTCACGCTCATTTTTGGCATCCATCCAGATGGAGGCAATGGAGAAAATGTAGTGAGTCTTTAAACCACAGTAAAAAAACAGGGTTGATCATGAGAAATATGGTCATCACACGTGCTCAGAAACTTGACATTACATTTCTGATTTCATAAGAGCAACGTTTGGAGCCTCATCCCTTGCTATGTTAATGCAAGGGTAGAAGATATATATTTCACTCTATACAGAAGAGAAAAAACAGCTAAATGTATCACCACTCTACTTCCTTAGCTACTTGGCCAGCAGTTATAAAGTATCTTAACGATCTACTGTATTTGGAAAACAAGTTGTAGCAGGAATGCACAAGGCGAGGCCAAGATAACGAATACGCTTTTACATTTTTTAAGCCGGTCCAACCAACACAAACATTCTACATTTTAAAACACCAGACAAGGTGCTGTGTACGCATCAATGAGCATCACATAGCAGTAAACACAAGATGGGAACACGGTTGGGTGAACAACAATGGCAGAAACCATTAAAAAAAATTGCTATATTCAATTTTCCATGTGGTAATGAAATATAAACTCATCATGATGCATTATTAAATAAATTAGACATTTCCATCACTGCACTTACATTTCGGAAGAACAATCTTCAGGTAAGGCTGGAATAATGAATTGCACATTCATGCAAACAAGATCCTTAATATTGTTAGGTACAGAATATAATTCCATCGTGTTGACAGACCCAAGCAAAGGCAGAAAAAATAAAAGGACTTTTGTACAATCTAGCAACAGAAGGCACTGGAATAATGCTGTGTACCACATCAGATTAGAAATGATTCATTTGCTCCCACATCTCCATCTTGAAAAAGGTAAAAATCTAAAACTTCTCTTTTAGACATCATCTGTTTTGAAAAATAGTTACTGGAAAATATTTATAATGCACCTTTTACTTATTTTCTTAAGGATAGTTTACAAAAAGTAAGTTGCTATAAAAAGGGATGTACATAACTTTTATCGCATCTGAGTTATCAACTAAATATTTCATTGACACTATGTGCACTAAATAAATAGAGATATGGAGAAACTGCTTCAAAATGTTTGACTTTTCCTCAGACAAAACTTTCAAGATTATTATGGTTTTCAAATTATGTTTTGAAATGCTTAATCTGCCTCAGAGAGGCAATTGCAGTATTAAAGAAAAAAATAATCTTGATATTTAGCACTTGGTGTCCCAAAAAAATTACCAGAAACGATGTATAACATGAGTCACAGTACTAACCTTTTGGGGAGAGACGTGTCTGAGAGACGTCTGAGAGACGTGTCTGCTATGAGCTCTGGAGGTGAACGGTCAGTGCTAGGCCCAACAGTGACGTTTTAACAGCACTCAACAACAGTGGGAAGTGTCTCTGATTACAAAGTCCTGGCCTAAGCTCACTGGTTGTCTTGCCGGCTGTATTTGATAGCACGATTCCACATTGACAATCTCCATGACAACGGCAGCTGATAGTTCCGAGGGACTATCCCATTGACATTTTCCTCAAAGTACTGAAACAGTTTGTACCACCAGACGCGGGAGAATGGGTTGCTCTGCGTTTCTTTCAGCGCCTGTAACAAAAGACAATTACTGTAGCTCATAACAGACATACAGTATAATAATAATACATAAACATCTAGTTTAATGCAATATAAATTCATTTATAAATCAACCAATCAAGAAAACGTTATCATGAGCCCTTACTTGCTGGTTGGCCAGTGTATGGTACCACCAGAATAGGCGTGTAGTGATATAGTAGGCCACCACCACATCAACAGTATAGTGGTCATGTGCCAGCAGAATGCAAAACACACCCACAGCACTGAGGGTCCAGCAAAACCAATGGTACCACCATAAACGCCGAGGGGAATCTGCAAAGTGAATGCTGCATTTATTATACACAACAATAAAAGGAGAATCCAATCTGCTGTTAAGCATTTACTGAGCTGGTCAGTCTGCATACTGGGTGTACAGTATGTGTATGGGTCTAAAAGTCTAAATGAGATTAAATATAAAACTCAAACAAGAATGTATGTATATTTCTATGGCTGAAGGCCAATTTCTTTTATATCACTAGATGTCACTATTGCATTAACCAGCTTCTGGGTGCAAAACAAGTTAAAACAGCAGAAAATGTTTGGAAGTCTGCATTAAGAAACACTTAACCTATCTACAGGTGTATCAAACAATTAACCTTATTGGGTAGTAGTTAAATAATTGTATTGGACTTGATAGCAAACAACATTTATTTACAAATATAATGTTAAGACACCTAAACATATATTAAAATAAACAGCTAAGGCTATTATTTCTATAGATTTTTTTAATGTATTACTGTTTGTTCCAAGCTACATAGTAAAGCAAAAATGAAACGAAGCAAAGCATATAAATTATTCAGCAGCATGACTGCTCGTGCCTAATTTATTAACGGAAAAAAGAAGAAATGCAATAGGAACATGGACACCACTGCTGGCTTTAAAGGTGGCGTGGTGAGCTATTATGGAACATTCACCTGCAAAAAATTACTTTTTGCACAATTTCTTTAAAATAAATTCTAAAAACCTAAAGCTGGTTTGGATAGAATAGTACTTACACTCCTTGATGAAGAGATATGTTAGTGTTAACATGACAGTATGGCCGCTATACAAGTAGTCTCCACACATGGAATGGGAGCCCGTGATAGACAGACCCCCACCAGCGATCATCTTCATTATTCTCCTCATCTGTGCCTCCCAGTTCCCAAGAAGCTAAAACCGGAAACATCAACACAACACAATATTTACTAATGGGTACAATTACAGAGTAAAACAATCAGTCCATCAATAAACCAACCACCCAACCATAACACATTCAGCTGGCCTGGATGTAGCCTTTGATATAAAAACAGGTCAGAAATAAAATATTGGCGCTGAGCAACAGATATCCAACTGTAGTTATCTGACAGTCCAAACAAATAAACACCTTGTCCATGGCGCAGAAAGCATATGGCACCTGACTGACAACTTATTTTCACCATGGATACTGCACATTGACACACTTAAAAACATTGCCCTATATTAAGAATCTTGGTTTCTGCATCTTCACATGCATGAAGAGAGGCAGAGGCTTGCTGAGCATCATGGCATTAATGACAGCAAAGCGTACAGAGAATGGATCTTACAGTATGTCCGCTAATTTACCACCGCTCAAGGCTAGGATTGTCAATGGGAATGATTTCATGGCCCTGACAATCAATGCATCTTAAAGCAGTGGCATGCACATTCATGATCCAATTAAACACATGCAATGAGATGGGAGCAGAGAGCTCCACTATCAGCCACTCGACACAGCATATAGGACACATTGAAATAAGCATTGGCCATATCCTTTTGCTCTGTTGAACCCTTTGCTCTGTTGAACCCTTAAACATGTAAGGCTGATACTCTATTTTGTACACTTTTGTACACAAATTCAGTTTAACATAATAGTACTACTCGAACAACACTGAATGTCTGGATGCAGAGGGTTCATGGCCCAACCAACCCACAATGTTTGGTAAGTTACTGGAAGCATGTGGCTCATACCTTTGGAACGCATTTAAAGTGCATCCCAGGAACAGGCAGAGTGGTGATATACATAGTGACACACCGGTACAGGTAGAGTGTACCCACGATGAAAAAGAATCGCCGACCAATAATAGACCTGGAACCAAGAATAAACAGGTTAATTTATCTATAGCATACATAATAGCATATGTAAGATAATGTAGGAGTGTGTACTTTGGCGCTTACACAATGTGGTAGTGTGCACTTTGGAGCTTACATGAGTCCCATTAAAAATGTGGACTCAGGAATTCTGGAGAAAACTTGTTATTATTATTATTATGGTTAGGTTTTTTTCATTTTGAAGATGAAAAAAAAACACCTGTCCATTCAATGCCATAAGACGTTCCGCTAGCAGACTGTGGGTATAAATTCACAGAATGTGACATAACACTCTGAATCACAGAGTATTATCTGAAAATCCCTGTCTTCGCCTTGAACACATACAGCAGTATATGAAGCGTAATATTGTATATGTCGCTTTCATGGTAGGTTAGTTTCATTCATTCATCGCTGTAGGGGGAACTATGATGGTTTGGCATCAATATTAGAAAACATTTGTCACAATCATGCATACCACACTAATTACACTTCCCTTAAACATACTCATGAATGCTTGTAATGACACTAGATCCAATGCACCTGTATAGTTAAAGTTCAAGGAAGCACATTCAATGAGAGAAGCAAGGTAAGAGTACAACCAATAAATGACATCCGCCATCTCTGCTCCTCTTGCCCTCCCTCTAATGTGCCACACTACGTATTGAGACAAGGGGCCTGTGGGAAGGCCATTGGGGCACACCCATGCTTGAGGTAAGAGCAGGGTTAGTCATTCTCCAGAACGCTTGCTAACTTTGAGCTCAAATCAAAGCAAACTCCTTCAGAAGCGTCACCCCACACATTGAAATGTATCGTGAAGCATTTCAATGCTCACGATGTTGTTGTGAGCGGTGTTCGCCAGTTTGCTTGTGTTCCCATTTACGGAGCCAGGGCTGTGTAGACGCACCCACACAGGGATCAATAAAACAACAAAATGCAAGCAGATATTTGGTGAATTTAGCAGAAAGTGTATAAGCTTACAATTATCTTATTCTGACTACACCTTTAAGTATGGGCTAGAGTGCCAATACATGTATGCACACATGTACAAAACCAGGAGCCATCCCAGAAAACTCTGGGAAAACTCTCTAAGTACTGCCTGGGTGTGTACGGACTACACATGATTGATATCTCACCTCACGGCAAGCCTGTCAGTTGCATTGCACCTGTTCGGGTGGAACAACTGACACCTTGTCGAGTTTGGTAACCCCCAGCAGAATTACTCCATACAGAATGTTCGGAAGAAATCTAGCCTAGCCTGGTTTAACAAAGCCTCTTATGATTTGCTTTGCTTTACATATGAGTCTGGTAAATGAAAACCACTGGCCAATCAGCATCCATGCAAGTAGCTGGTGCCCACAGCAATTACCTGTGTTCATTAAATCATGCGCAGCTGTGTCTTGTGCAGATAGGATAGGGCCAAGGTGGTCCAATGCAATTTGACTGACACATAATTGGCACGGCCTGGCTGAAAAACAGTTCCCAGAGTGATATGTAAAGCAAAACAAACCATAGAGGCGTACTAAGCAAAATAAGGCTCACGTTACCGCGCTAGTCTAAACAGGCAAATGATCCGGCCACCACGTGTTAGTTTATAACACAACAGCTTTGTTACTCTACCTGTACTTGAGAAGGATCCACTGCACCAACCAGAGCCCCACCAGTAGCATGCCGTTGATCTCACAGATGGAGAAGGCCCAGCCCACCCGGTCAAACCAGTCAAAGAACTTGTCGGGCAGGGGCGGGGTGTGCTCTTTGGCGGGCACCCTCTCGTGCACCACGGAGATGACCACTGAGGTGGTGATGAAGCACGTGATGGCGTAGAGGAACGCCGCGCCCGTCTTCCCCCACTCGGCGGGGAAGGACGTGCGCGCTGCTCCCATCACGGGCATGTGGATCTGGACCATCTCCTTGTGGAAGCCGCTGAGGCCCAGGGAGCCGTTCCTCGGGGGCTTGTTGTCGCGAGCGTCGGCGAGAGGCCCGTGGCCGTTGACGTGACCGCTCTTGCCCTCCTCCAGGAGTGTCTCCATCGTCAGCGTGGCCAGCCGCTGGAGGAGATGGCGCCCGCTGTCGGAGGAGACCCGTGAGAGAGGCGGCTGCTCCAGGTCTGCATGGGTTAGCCGGAGCAGGGCAGGGCCGTCCGTTTCTCGGAGGGCGTCGCAATACTCCTGCAGTCCCTCCTCGCTCAGCCAATGGGAGACGTCCTCCGGGGACCACGCCCCGACGCTCTTCATGCTGCCAGGCGGATTGAGGGAACGGAGGAGGCCTGGCGGTTTAGGAGGCGGGGGGGACTCCTCTCCAGCTGGGACGCAGGGTGTTCGTGGAGCATTGAGGAGGAAAACGGAGGCACCGCTCGCTCTCCTCTTGACTGGTGTCAACAGCAGTGGCTGCAGTCACATACTCGATTTCCGGTTAACTTTGGTCCTGTTAACAACACAAAATTGAAAAAGGAAAAATATAAAAACAAAAAAAGAAGGAAGGAACAAGAATCCTGTGATTGGATTTCACTTCACACAAACCGGGTGCAGCTCTTAAGCTCATTCTGCGACTGAATAATAGAAGCGCAGCAGTCACAGGTTGCTTGGCTGATACGCAACTTCTGAATAAATAAATGTGTGACCAGTGAATCCCACTTCAGATCCATTACGCAGACGTTTGAATTATTGACACCATCCAAAAGCTTTTGCCAGTGATATTCATGAGCAGCAATATACACGCTGAAATAACTAGCAGTTTTTCCCCCTTATTTGATCACCGCTCCTGATAATCCTTTCAAAATTCAGCGTTAACATCCTCTTTTGTGTATAGTGCATCAGAATAACGTACATTTTAGATGTAATGTGAGAGCATCTGCTTCCATGAAAAGTTGCAGTGCTAAACCTACTCTGCTTTATTCAGTAACTCCCTAAAGTTAGGCTGTAGGCAAAAGAAATAAAAAAAGACCAACTTGCATACATTTAAAAAAAAAGAAAAGAAATAAACAGGGCTAGGCCAACTTTATGTTAAAACAAAGCATAAACCTGTTTAAAAGATTATTCAACCTGCGTTCTAGGCTACCCTAAACATTAGAGCCTTTACTCTTTGTAGCTTTCACGTCTGATCCAGTTTCACAGGCGAAAGCCTAATACAATCACCCACATCTGCTGCAAAGCTGAGTTTGTTTCTAGAATGTGTCATCAGAGAGGGGAACAGGCTTTCTCTGCATGCAGTCTGGGAGGACTGTGTGAGGACTAAAGATCAGCTAGCAACCAGCGGAGTAGGGTGTTGGGGTGTGAAGGAAGGTATGGGAGTGAGAAACCAGGAGGAGCTCAGAACTCAGACTGAAGGTCAATAGTGTGCTCACTGCTCAGCCCTACCCCGGTTGAGCGGTAAGCTGCAAGTAGACCAAACCAGCTCCGTTCAAATCTGGCCAGCAGCTAAAAACAAAGAGATGGCTAACTGGCTGGTTGGAGATAGGCCTACCTAAACTCCAGTCCAGGCCTATGTTACACTAGGCTAATTATCAAACGTTTTGAGCTACGTCGTCTGTAAATGCGTACTCAAGGGGATTGAACTATGAAATATGAAAGTTTTAATTTCAATATCTTAACATAGGCCTAGAGTCGTGTACGTAGGAAGTTAATTAAGTAGATGCCCTCAAATGCTCGGCTTCTGAACTCTGACGCAATAGAGACAAGCTACTCAAGCATGCCACTCTGACATTTGATAACTGCACTATCATACTCACTTATTTCACCTTTCACACCGTTGCATTCTTCAATCTCAGCCATATTATAGTATACCATACTATATTTTTAATACGTTGCATGTTTCTAACAAACCTTCTAGACATTAATGGACTACTCTGTGGTATTCCATATTTATACAAGTGTCGGGTTTAAAGAACCCTGCTACCCAAATCCTAATGATTTTCAAAGTTATCACTCTTATTCTGGCCACATTTCATTTGGCTCCTGTTTATGCCTTCTTGCTGAACTAGCAACTTTTTATCTATCGGAACCACTGACACCCTCATTGTTGCTGAGGTGTCACTAAATGGGACTGGAGGGAAAGCAAATAATTGTGTATAATTGAGACCGATTGGATGAGGGATTAGACGGCAATGACTCAGATGTGAGCCAAAGACCTTTGCTCTGTCAATCATTATACAGCCTCGCTAGGAAATAGAGATTACAGCAACTGGCAATAGAATCACCTGTAGTTATCCTAACCTTTATGTACACATCTCCGAATACTGTAAACATTAGTCTATATTGACTTTTCCTGTTGGTAAACTTCAATGAATAGACAACATTAGTAACACTAGGTTGCCTTTTACAGAAATAACAGACTGATGAAATATCATTGCCTCATGCAAAGCACAGAAACATTTGATTGAAGTAAAACCTGTGTTTTCTGTTGCTTTAACAAAGATAACTAAACACATAAGTCTAATAAGGTAATAGATACTTGCAAGTTTAAACTAGACAAAAAGTAAAGAAAGTAGATCCCTTTGATCTACTTTCTAATGCAATTGTGATTTTCCAACATTGTTAAGGTAGCTAAATTGACAGCAGCTATTTTTAGCAGATATCTATGATGGGCAAGTGTTGCTAAAAGAACTGTCTATCATAGGATACTGTAGCTAGCCCTGACCAACCACTTTAGGAGGGATTTGTTCTTCTCCCTTCTGTGCGGAGATTAGGGGTGCACGATATTGATCAAATGTGATATTGCGATATTGATCATGAAAATTGCAATATCGATATTAATTTTGA